>SHCU01000030.1:286450-298395 GCA_004307685.1 Ceratina australensis
ATAATCATCAAGATGAGGAAGGAAGATGTTATTCAGACTCCATGGCAGAACTTCCCGAGCATGATATTGTTGATGGAAAAAAGTATGTTCTCAATTTTGATTATATTTACGCTATTCATAAGATCATATTTCAGCAAATCTATGCAATTTGAACATAGAAATATATGTTGTATCCGTTATGTTATTTGCAAAATAAGATTGTATTATATATACCCGTCGAGATACGATGTTATGAATAGAAAATGACAATATGCTATAATACAATAATCTCAATAGGAAATAATATAATTCTTAAATGTCAGGGTGCGAGGACTGTCCTTAGATTTAATTAAGAGGAGATTGGATCGAGGAGTGTATAAGCGGTTAGATAGATTTCAAGAAGATGTGTTTACGTGTTTAGAAAGAGCGAGAAGACTTTCACGTACAGATTCACAACCTTTTGAAGATAGCGTAGAGCTACAAGCATTTTTCTTACGTACTCGCGATGATGTAACCCGTAGTGGGGATCTCTTGCATTCGCCAGCTCTTAACTATACTCTTCTCGATCTTTCAACGCAAGTTGCAGAATTAAAACGCATTAAACAGCAGCAAGAGTTGTCATTGCCAAATGAAGATGAAAGTTGTGACGGAAATGAAACGAAAGTATGTACAACATTTATAGACATGAGATAATAGGCCTAGTGTCCAATGTATTCTAATTAAATCTATATAAGATATAGGAAACATACTTTGGATGAGCTCTTAAATACGCTGATAGGATTTTTCAAATCATCCAAATTCATTTTCTTTTTTTCAATCGTCTGACTTCAAGTCTCCCATTTGGGCACTGGGTCTAATTTTGTACATTTATGATAATACCCTTAAATTAGCATAGATAGTACAGTCATGTTTGATGTCTTTATCCTGCTTATTTAGGATTCTGAAACAAATACCAACGCGGAAGGAATCAATAGCGATAGCGGTGCGTCAATGAGTTTTAATCAAGAAGTTTATAGGGCCGGTGATTTCGCGTACATAGAGCCTACGGAACGAGGCATGGAATATAGTGTCGTTCTCATAGAACGCCTATGGACGAATGGGGAGGGTCAACAAATGTTATATGGCAACCTATTCTATAGACCGAGTGAAACTTATCACGTAGCATCTAGAAAATTTCTCGACAAGGAATTATTTAAAAGTGATGCTCACGTAGCTGTACCTTTGGCTAAAGTAGCTGGAAGATGTTGCGTGTTAAGCGTCAAGGATTATTTTCGAATGCAACCCGAAGGTTTCTTAGAGAAGGATGTGTACGTGTGTGAATCGCGATATTCTACGAAAGCGAGGGCTTTTAAAAAGATAAAAGTCTGGAATTTTGATCCAGATCATCTAAAATTAATTCCAAGAGAGAAACCATTGGAGCCAAAGCGAGTGATATCAGTTTATAAGGAGAGGTTGGAAAAGCACAAAGAGGAAATAGCCGAGTTGGAGGAAGGAGAGAAATTGATGGAGAAAGAAAGACCTGTACGTATCACATATTTTTACTTTACAATTATAGCTTTATGTATTAACTCATGTCTTTGATTGTAGAATGTTATATTATATAATTCAGAAGATACGGAAAATACTTATTACGAACAATACAATACGTGTGCCGGCCCGATAAAAACTGGTGACTTCGTTTATGTAGCAACAGATGGAGGCAGACAACAAATCGCGCAAGTTGATGCTATTTGGTCGACGAAAGAGTATGTAACATAGTAACTGCAGAGAATAAATGTAATACATTAATTTTATATAATTATTTGATTCTATTTTAGTGGAAAGTGTTACTTTAAAGGCCCGTGGTTGTTAATGCCCGCGGAAGTGCCACATACTCCTACGAAATTATTTTACAAACAAGAACTCTTTCTATCTACCGTTGATGGTACTCACCCTATTGTGGCCATTGTTGGAAAATCTGCTGTGCTAGACTATGGAGAGTACATTTGCAGTAAGTGCTTACTACAATAATTTGTATAAATTAAAACAATAAAGGGACATTATATAGTTTTTTAAATTAAAATTTGTACAGGTCGACCGACGGAAATCCCAGAAGACGATGTATATATTTGTGAATCGTTATATGACGAAAGTAAAAGTTTAATGAAGAAACTCGGGCAAGAGGGTCTGAAGAAGTTTCATCACAGTTCGGCAGTGACCGAGGATGAAATCTACTTCTTCCGGAGGCCCATTAACCCAGCCAAGGTATATACAAATATTAATCGTACGAAAAATTCGAATAACAACATTGATATGCCTGTTATTTGACGCGCGACTAACTGAAGTATCATTGCTTTGCATGTGATGTGTGTGTTGTAGGTACCGGGCGATGTGGCTCAAACGCAAAATCAAGTCAAGTCTGTTACTTCTAGCTCGACTCAATTTGAAATGGTAATTGTTTACTTATCACTTTCTTACGTTTTGCTAACAGGATAGCGGAGTTGCATGTTCTTTCAAATAAGAAATCACATGCAATCTCCTGGTTACTGCGAATGACTTACGTTGAGAGGTTGGCCAATGCCACCGTTTTGTATGGAAACATTGAGTTGCATGTGATGTAGGTTTCGTATTAACTTATATCGAAGCATGTTTATCCATTTTATGCCGGCATATTCATTTTTCTTTCTGTTTATTTTTTGGTAAATTTTCCTTTTCTTTTGTTTACGTACCTTACGAGACGTCGTACTCTTCTACATAGTACTTACGTAGGATTAGATAAATGATATTTTTCATGGATTTCGATTCAGAGCACCTGTTGGGTTTATCTCTAATACATATGTATATACGATACATATACGATGTATACGTAGAATACCACCGAAAAGTCTCGCTTCCATGTCACTCTAACCCAAATAATATAAAGATGAAGCGTTACGCTTTAAATGGAATGTATCCGGTACTAATACAATAGATACTTAGAGATTGTTCGAACATTCATGAGTAGCTCGATTCTAAAACAGGATATCCAGCGCATTCGAGTATTTTACAATTGGATTCGAATCAATTGTCAATGAGGGATGATTGGGAAATTGTAACGTCTGTATACGCCGCGGTAGCTGTGGGTCGGGGGTAAAGTCTGTCCAGAGGATTGTTTCGTTGAGATCTAAATTTAATTGGAGAAGAAGAAAATTTGTCGTATTACATTCGGTAACGGATAACGAAGGTAACATAAGCATAAATGGTATAGGAAGCATCACCATTGTTACCGAAGCTGGAACCCGATGTGCTAGGCATGGGAGTAGGATTAGGCGTGGGAGTAGGAGTAGGAGTTGGGGAGGACAGCATGGACGCCGGTGGTCCACCGTCCGTTGGATCCGCAGAAGCTCAACCGGTGCTCTCCAATACTCAGACACCCGTGTCGACCAAAAAGGTAGGCTTGATCGTGACATTATTTCCTTTACGACTTGCTCACACACCAGTCGCGTTTCATTTATAATTTCAGTTCAGTTAATTTACTTGTTTTCTGTTTAGAAAAAATATGCCAGCATATACATATAGTCTTTGGTTTTGCACCGTTTCTACTTTGTTCTTAATCTAACATTAGAACGACATATTAGATGTTCTACCTCTGAACGTAAACGAATATATACATATATATTTATATATATATATGTATATCTATATATATCAATTTATTCGTTTCCATAAGACGGTGGCATTATAATTTGTGTTTTCTTCTGTTTAGAAAACGGCGGGTAAGAAATTAGTTACGGGCTATATTTTATATTCGAGTAAAATGCGAACGCAGATTACGCAAAACAATCCTGAATCGTCCTTTGGGGAGATTAGCAGAATTGTTGGCAACGAGGTATTTATTTATTTTTTTACTGTTTAATTTTTTAATTTTAATACTATAAGTATTTCTCTGAAGAAGAAGGAAAGTATGCAGATTATTCGCCCTGCGAACATATACATATCTCCGAGTACCTTTTGTAACACGTTAAGTGGAGTGCATCATTCTGCATGCTTTATCTTTCTTTCAAATGTGACTCGTCTTTTTCAAGGCTACGATTATCTAATCATGTTATATCTCAAATTTTAAATCATGAGAAAAGGTTTGAGAAAATTCTTTATTAATGTACATAAAAACATATGCGTGGAAGAAATTGTTAAATAATCATTTCTCTTTGTATTACAGTGGAGGAAGCTACCGGCGGGGGAGAAACAAGCTTGGGAAGAAAGGGCAATTAAAATGAACGAGGATGGCGGGCAGCTTAAGGGAAACAACGTTTCAGTAACCACTAACGCTTTGCAAGATGTAGTTTACGAATGTTGCTGGGACAATTGCGATTGGCAATTCGAGGATATGACCGATTGTATTGACCATTGCATTGCCGAACAAAACGGACACGTTCAGTCATCGTTCGTCAATGCCGCGAGTGGTACGTGTTATCTTTATTATCAGTTACAGAGGGATGAAGAAAATTAAATGAATATATATTTGTAATTTTTATTTTAATTAATCTTATTAATATTCCGTATATAGATGTCGAGTTTCAATGTCAATGGCGGGGTTGCGGTCGTACAAAAAAATCTGTGCCTCCGTTCCCGAGCGTACAGAGACTCGCGAGGCACGTTAAGGAAGTGCATATTCTTAAGTCGAATGGACGTATCATACCGCCATCGGAAAGAAGCAAGTATGATATCGAAATGATGTAATAAATCAATTTTTCTTATCTACGTGATATATTTTATGATATACCTTCATTATCATTCCAGAAACTATATGCCGTCGAAAGGTCCAACAGTATTGCCACCAATGGAAACAGGTATTTATATGAATTATTATTTTTGTTACAAATTTAAATTACTATTGGATTGACTCTTCAATGGGGACCAGAATGTTGGGCATCTGCCGAGGTTAAGCTACAACGGCCGCGGTCCGCGCAAGGATGGATGACCACGGTCGTTGCTGGTGAAAACCGTAGGCAGTCGCTTAGGTGTTGTTTCACAGTAAATGGGATGAATGTTCAAATTTGATGTCTAAACTTACGAATCATGGCTTAGATACCTAATGCGAACATATCCAATACTTCGGCCATCTAGGGGTGGGTTTCCTCTTAACAGACTTTCCCTACCCCTAAAGATAAATGCGAGATGGTATAGATAAGGATATAGAGAATTGAAAAAAGCAATTAAAAAAGGGTATAAAAAATAGAAATAAGAGATGAAAAAGAAACAAAAGAGGATAAAGGGCAAAATGGCTTTGAGCCATTGGCAGGGGCAATAGGCAGTGGATAAATCATAAAACAAATTACCGTTATTATTATAGAAACATCAGCAGCCGCAACGCAAACAAGTAATGTCCCTGTGGTTAAGCAACCAGAGCCTATGTTTGTTGCTGTTCCTCCAAGACCAAGTCGCGTACTCCATTCAGATGCTTATTTGCGGTAAATCGAATTGTCGTCGCATCTTCTGAAGGTTGATATTGTGTGATTTTATCTAAGTTAGCTTCTTTTGATTTTCAGATATATCGAAGCGTTAAATGTAGAAAATCGATACATATCAAACTGGGATAAGCAGATGAACGCTACACCCGAGAACACGCAAATTCCTGATGTAACTAAATTGCCCGCGGAATGGTTAGGCAACGGTGTGGGTAATCACGGGAACGTGGTGAACGCCTTATGGACGCTCAGGAACATGATGATGCGAGATGTGTTAGCCATCAATAAAACTTTATAGTTTATAACTCGTTAAGAGAGATCTATTAATCTTTAATATTCGATGCTACCTTTAAAAAAGAAATTGCAATTTTCAGGTCCGTCGATGCTAGATGAAAGACTGAAGACTTATCATTTCGAACGAACGTATTTATATTTTTACATCCTTTTTTTCGTCTCATTTCAAATGTAGAACTTAATTATAATGATCGTTCATTTAGCGATATTTATCGACTTTATAATTAAAGATAACTAGAAAATTGAATTTACATTACGAGGTTCAACAGATCTGCAATGTATATTTATTTCGAATATGATTTGACGAGGGAAAATTAATTTCAATTTTTATTGAATAAAAGAAAATGGAAAAGGTGCTATGAGCATTATTTTCGATATATGTCATGTATATGGATCTGTTAGGAATAGGAGAGATGGAAACGTAGCGCTGTAAGAATGGCCACTTTGTAAATACTTCGCTAATCTTTCATTTTAACTTTCATAACAAAAAAAAGAATTTTGTATTTTGTGTATCGCGCATCAGTGAAAGTGTGACTTGAGAATTTCTTGTATTCATATTGTAAAGTGGAACTGTATTGTAAATACAAAAAAAGTAATGCACACTTTAGAAATGAGCTCGACATAGATAATAACTAAATACCATCTATTGTAATTATGAATGTTAATTTCATGTCATCAGCAATCGTACATTTTTAATGTAATATTTTCACTTACTTTTTTAAAAGATCTTTGATATAAAAAAAAAGAATAAGTATTCAATAATCTGTTATCTTTTATATGATATTATTTCAGTTGTTTCAACGAGGTAGTATTCAAATTGTACATAATTAAAAACGATAGTAATTTTCTAAAGTATAACAATTACAAAATCTATTCGGCATTATTAACTGTTACTTCCTAAAGATCATGAAAAACATGATACAATACTTATCTGCTCTTTCTTATTGTATTACTTACGAATAAAAATGACATTTCTTAATAACAAGAAACTGAATGATGGAACAATTGAATAAATCAAATGTTTAAGTCTCTTTAAATGTGTATCTTTATTACAAGTAGCAATGGGATTTCTAACACATCATCTTCGATTTCTCCAAATAAAAATATGTACTGTTGCAATGCAAAATGTTTTTACATTTTCGTCTAAATTGTTAGACATGCATTGGTTCCGACCAAAACAGTTATGGAGAACTGAAAAGTAACAATATGATACCTTTCGATTTTCGATAATTGTTTTAAGAAATGAAACATCATTAATGTTTTCAATCCCTGGATTCGAAAGAATAAATAATAAGATAATAATATTCAAGAAATTTTATTAATAACTATAAATATAAAAATATAGTGATAGTACTGTTGTGTTCAATTTATTATGTATTAACAATTATTTATGTAGATCGAGTTTAACAATTAGAATCTACCATGAATTTATCAATTTAAGAAGATATTTCCCGTTTTAATTTAAATTTATGAAACCACCAAACATAAACTTTCAAACTAGAAATCGCTCACGCGGCCACCGTTCTGCCAGTCTCCCCATTTTGTTGGATCCTTTTCACTATTAGTTATTAATTCGCCACTCGAATCAGTTTCCACAAGCACTAAATCCACGAAACGTTCTTTCGGCGCTACCCCTACAATTTGTTTTTAATAAAAATCATTAAAATAATCTTACTATTTAAATAAATATCGCTGAACTGAAACTTTTGCTACATTGTCTTTTGCAAAATGTTACAGGATAGAACATATAACAGTCGTATATTAATAAGTTCTTATATGCTGTTTTGGTTTTCAATACCAACTTTTAATTTAAATATTTTTCATTGTATTGAAACGTAGGAAATTGAATTACTAAATAAACATAATGAAATTGGAAGAAAGAATTCAATACAATTTACAATATTTTGATGGAGCCAACATAATTTATTTTCTGATGGGCATTCTGCTCGCGATTTTTTAAACTTCATACTTATCTTCATCAACTCTATACTAAGTGAAATGTATAAGAGAATACTGAAAATGAAAAACTTCAAATAAATAACGACAGTTTCAAGCTTTACAGATGCCGGTGATTTCGCTGATCTTTGATAATAATTTTTTGTTGTATGCTTTATGATCGATGGGAGATAGACCGGCAATCGTGCATTTTAGTCTGTTTTCATCATTGTACATTTCCATGGAAACTCTCAATTTGAATGCAAAACTTTTAAAAGCAGCATCGCTGAATTTGTCAAGATACGCATCACTATCATTTTCTTTTAATTCTCCGAGTTCATCTCCCGTTAACCCTAGTATTTTCTCCGCTTCACCACTGAATGCAGTCACCCATTGGTTACCAGACCAATCTGCCAAATTCATGTGCGCGAGCAAGCGGTACCGATAATTGGGATATTCTTTATTGCATTTCTCGCATCTATACATGTCGTTCGACTGATCAATCAATTTCTTCTTGCAACCCTCAAAAGGGCAAGATTTGTATATAGAATTTTCACTCCGTATCAAGTTAACGACTGCTTTCACTGTAAACATTTCTACCTGGCCACTGAATCCTAATTCTTGTCGTTTCGCTTCAGCGAATGAAATAAGTGGTCCGTTCATGTCTACACCACCTGCACCAAATGTCTTCGAAAGTGATTTAACATTTGCATTACAACCACCTGCATTAAACCACCCACGCAATCTATGTGCTGGTGGAATATCCGGGTCAACTTGAAAAACTGTGGAACTGAGATTTGACAAAGTTTTTCCACCATTGAATTCGGCAACACGCGCTCCTTTAATAGCCACGACTGGATTGTGGCTTCCATTGAACTGTTCTGCATCTGTTCCCCACAAAGTGAAGATCACCATAGTATTAGATTCATCAACTAGTTCGATGTCTCGTTTTTTCAACTCCCTGCCAGAGTTCCTGGAAACAAACTGTTGTACCTCGCCAGTGTTTTTCACGATAGCCAACACATCCATTATATCATTAGGTTGCTTATTCTCTATTTTATCTATAGACTCGAAATTGAACTGAAGCGACGGAATGCTTCCATCATCAGATTCGTGATATGGAATCACTTCTGATTCTCCGGTCAGAGTCATTTCGTATTCGTTTTTCAGATGATTAAATTGTTTGTTCGCTGGTTTTAAAGTAGCTCTCGAAATGTAGTATATCTTTCCAGTCTCAATCATATCATAAAATTTATCTACTTGATCTCTAAATGCGGTACACTTAATTTCTCCAGTCTCATCCACAAGATCCATAGAAAACAATTTTCCTTCTCCACGTGAATTGTTCCAAGTCCTGATAGCGGACTTGTTAACAATTCTAACTTTTATTACCCATCTATTTTGGTAGGGACTTAATCCAACTATCGGGGTTGTTAATATGTTGTTGGTAGATGAGCTTTGTATACTTTGTTTTGACATTGAGAAGTTTGACTTTTGAGGAGTCGGTTTCGAAGCAGGAAGTGCAGGTTGCGCAGATTGTGCTTGTTTAGGCTCGGTACTGTCTTCATGTGTTGGATTGCCAATTTTATGTCCAACTTCATCGCCAGAATATTTTACATCAATGCTTAATATTACCATTACTCTTTTCTGTTTGCCCCCATTGTTCACCATACTCGTAGCATATCTGTTTATCTGACAAATGGTATATTCTGTCAGTATATTATTAGTTATCATGTTATTCAATTGGGTAGCCAGCATCGCAAATGAATTCAATCGTTTTCCATCAGAAACAAGTAATCTATAACGCTCCCCATTATTCGAGCTGCCCAACTTTTTATGACCCTGTAAAGACATGTCATCAAATTATGTTTAATATCATGTGTCAACATTTTCAAAGAATCGTGTTCGAAAATAAATATCAACGTAATGACAAAAGTACTTTCCCAGGTTAAGCCACGATACGTAAGAGTTATTTACCAGTATTTGCAATATCGGCTTGTCCACCTCAACACCGTTCATAATTTTATCCAACGCTCCGTCCGTAAGCTCATACATATTGTATAACAATCAACAAGCAGTCAAGAAAATATGAAACAAAATTACCAGTTATTCTGCGCAGCGCCTTATTATAAAATTTTTTCTTTCAATACCGCCAATTTCTATGTATTAGGTGACATCTACTTCCGTTTAATTCTTCCCATCAGCCGTCGCGAACTTCACTCTTATTAAAAATTATTGCAGTAGGAAAGGAGAATTGCACAGAAAGTACATGTGTATATTCAGTTTTTTAATTGAATAATAATTTAGATTTAATTTACAATACGATGAAGTGATAAATATTTGTATAAACACATATCAATTGATAGTTACATTCGCGCCATAGAGGATTAAGGTGATCCTATAGGTATTCTTTAATCAAGACCGAGATCGAAAGATTTTCCTTTCCGATACTTCAAAGTTTTTAATTAAAAGTATTTAATTAAAAGTTAATCAAAGGATTTAGAAATTTTAATAAAACTAAAATTAACTTACTTTATGGTTGCATTAGTAGTAACAAAAAGTTATAAAGTTATTTTAAAAGTCAACTTGAACACATAAAAAGTTGTGACAATGTCGCAAAATTTAATTGTCACTTTCTTCTGCATTAGCTTTATGTTTCATATTTAGAATCAATAATTCTGCTTGTTATAATGATTATTATTTAAAAAAGTATACGTTAATAGCTTTTTCTTTTGATGTTTAGAAACGTAGGAATCATCTATTAAAGCTATGTTTCATAAGGATTTCTAAAATCACAATCAATAAAAAATTTTTTCGTTTTCTGCTTCTTAAGAAACCTCTGTCGTAACAGCGTGCATTTTAATTTTTTTAAATGTTTTTAATAAGGATGTTACGATTCTAACATCTATCACTTTTATTCTTTGAAGCCATTAATCATTCTTGCACTATATATTAGTTGAATTTCGTTGCACTTATTAAATCGCGAGCAGAATGTATAATTATTACATTGTAAGTCCTATCTTCCAGAATATAAATAGTAATTAATATTACTTTCCTTTTGGAAATGATTTATACAATTAAAAGAAAGTGCTTACTAGGTATTGGTTGTAGCTTCAATTTTTGATGAAACTGTTTTATTCTTACTGACTCCTCCTTCTTTTCTGGTTTCGGTGGCTCTGCTGACGGCTCGTTGGCCCGTAGTAAACAACCTAGACAAAATAGAAAAATATCCGATGACGAAATGTCAAATTATCTACGTCGCTTTATATGCATGATCAAAATACTGGTTGAAAACTGTCTTGATTTAAACATCGTTGATCTGTAAGAAATCTGTTTCGTAGACTTCAATAAAGCTGGGAGTTTCTGCGTACAAATACTCATTTTTGCAATTATTATGCTGCTCGAAAAGTTAAAAAAATTATAGCTTTGATACGTTTGTTTGTTACGTTTCTAACAAAACACTCCGTAGACCCGGTAGGTAACGCATACATGTAATTATTTGTTTTGATTGTCAGATGTTTTACATTTTCTGTGATACTGTATATCTGGTACTACGTTATGTATTTATTGTTTTACATTTTATGTACAGCGTGTGTCATTACAATTCTAGTATTACATTAAGTTATTGATATACATATTTATACTAATATATATTATTGGCATTATATTTTTTCGAAGTATCTAGAAATCCGTTACTCGACCTTTTCTCTCCCAATCTCCGTATCTTGTTGGCTCTGGCCCACGTGGACCTCCTATTTCACCTGTTTCTGGATTAATATTGTTTGGAAATGGTTTCAGTGGTTCCTTTTCTTGATGAGGATGCGTGTCCAATTCCTCTAATTTTTCTGTCACGCATCAAACATTATATTAATATTTTTCCCAATGTTCGAAACAATTTTCAAGTACCTATAGGTGTTCGTTCTCTCAACTTTTCCCGAAATTCGCGCAATCTTGGACTCTCGGTCGACTTTTTCTTCTCTGAGAAGAGAACTTGCAATTCTAAAAAACAATTGTAAATCCCATTATTTATTTGTAATTAAATGTCATGTTCAATATCATATTCCTTTATAAAAGCACTTACGTGTGTGTAAAGACTTAGATGAAAGTATGGAAATTTTATTGTTTACTTTTAGCAATTTATTCACTTTATTCATTGTTCAATTAATGCCTGTAAATGTTATATTTGGAGGAAGGTTATAACACGCGATGTGCATGCAATCATGAAGCTGAATCAAGTCTACGCGTGCAACGTGTAATGTATAACCACGTGTGATGACAGTAAAACAGTAAACGAAATTAATTACGATTTAG
>SHCU01000030.1:298416-312046 GCA_004307685.1 Ceratina australensis
GGACTCTCGGTCGACTTTTTCTTCTCTGAGAAGAGAACTTGCAATTCTAAAAAACAATTGTAAATCCCATTATTTATTTGTAACTAAATGTCATGTTCAATATCATATTCCTTTATAAAAGCACTTACGTGTGTGTAAAGACTTAGATGAAAGTATGGAAATTTCATTGTTTACTTTTAGCAATTTATTTACTTTATTCATTGTTCAATTAATGCCTGTAAATGTTATATTTGGAGGAAGGTTATAACACGCGATGTGCATGCAATCATGAAGCTGAATCAAGTCTACGCGTGCAACGTGTAATGTATAACCACGTGTGATGACAGTAAAACAGTAAACGAAATTAATTACGATTTAGTAATCTCGCCGTTATTACGTTGAAGGTAATGTAGAGACATACAATTCTATTATATTTTTATTTTTCCTTCATTCATATGTTTACGCATTCGTAGTGTTTAATTTTATTATTTTGAAGTTTGTTTGTCATATGTTGAAACATAAGAATAGTTTTTTTTTATTAAGTAGGCCACGGAAGAGCTATTTTTTAATCTGTACAACCTATTTTATTAATTTCAATGTGTATCGCGTGAAATGACGATAATTAATGAAAAATTCTGTGCAATAGTTAGTGCAGTGCAAGTGTGGTTAAGTTGAAGTAGTATTTACTATTAAATAATCGAAAAGTGCACTCCGAAATTTGTTAAGTGTGAACTTCTGATTAATATTTTATTGTTGCACAAGCAAAATCTTGATAAATACTGGAGCAATTATTCTTTCCTATATAATACAATGCTGTGTTGTTAAATCTTTATTTATATTCATATTTTTTATATAATTTTGTCTATGAAAATATATTTTGTTACATAATGTTGCATACAAATATATATTGCTAATGAAGAAGTTGGGAAAAGAGAAAAACATTTATGATATGATACATGTATATTTATACAAATTAAAATGCAGTTTATATGCTCTGTAAAAGGTATTTTGTTACCGAACTCGTCACATAATGTTGAGAAGCAATTCTACAGATTTGCTAAAAAGATGAGTATAAGAGATGCATTGAACACAGCTCTTGATGAAGAATTAGCAAGGGATGAGCGAGTGTTTATCATGGGAGAAGAAGTTGCGCAGTATGATGGAGTTTACAAAGTGACGAAAGGTCTTTGGAAAAAGTATGGTGATAAGAGATTGATCGATACACCTATTACCGAAGCTGGATTCTGCGGCGTAGCTATTGGAGCAGCACTCGCAGGCTTGAGACCAATATGCGAATTCATGACCTTTAACTTCTCGATGCAAGCTATAGATCGTGTAGTAAATGGTGCTGCAAAGTGGTACTACATGAGTGGAGGACATTTTTCCGTGCCTATCGTATTTCGCGGCCCAAACAGCCATGCTAAGGGTTTAGCTGCGCAGCATTCTCAATGTTTTGCAGCATGGTACATGCATGTGCCAGGCCTGAAAGTCATGTCACCGACAACCTGCGAAGATTACAGAGGCTGTTTGAAATCTGCTGTTAGAGATCCAGACCCAGTGGTAATGCTAGAGAGCGAGATAATTTATAATCTGGAGTTCCCTATATCGGATGAAGCCATGGACAAAGATTTTGTGGTACCCATTGGCAAAGCTAAGATTGAAAGAGCTGGTAAACATATCACTTTGGCTTCGCACGGTCAAGCTTGCGTTTACACAATGCAAGCAGCAGAGATGCTAGCAGGACAGGGGATAGAAGCAGAAGTGGTCAATCTGCGCTCGCTCAGACCGCTGGACTGGGAGACACTTTTCAAATCTGTTACAAAAACTCACAGACTAATGACTGTTGAAACCGGTTGGCCTAATTGTTCGGTAGGCGCTGAAATTGTGGCAAGAGTAATGGAGAATCCGGTATTTTTTCAACTCGATGCACCAGCTATACGTTGCACTGGTGTCGATGTACCAATGCCATACGCGGAATCTATTGAATATGAGTGTTCTCCGAAAAATCATCACATCGCGGACTTTGCAAAGAAACTTTGCGGCGTAAAGACATAGTTCTACTACGTTGAAAATTTCCTTTAGCGAAAGGTCATTTAATTTTCCTTGTATATCTCATCCCTTTTTCGACTGAATGAATTTTTAGAACGGAAATTATATGATTCTAATATCACAACGAAATAGTTTCCAGAGTACTTAAATTTGGCGCTGTACCGATGTCGTTTTGGTGTATTGATACTGCAATATTCTGATGAACTTATACACAAAATGAATCAAGTTTCTCTTTTAGGTAAGTCACTTCTTAAAATTGCAATTCATACAAGCAACATTTTTAGTAAAGTAATATAAAATGAATAGCGAATATTTTAGAAATTTATATTTGTTCTAGTTTTACATTTTCGTAAACTAAGTACCATGGATTGGAAAATAAAGATGTACAAATGTTGACAAGAATATTACAGTACAATGTATGAACCAAGGAAGAAAATTTATTGGTTTGCATTAACCAGTAGGATAACAATCTTTGTTTTACAATTTGTCTTCAACACTTTGTGTCCTGATCACGAAGCCTTTGCATTTAAGAGACCAATTGATTTATTAGAAAATACTTCATTATGCGATACTATAATTGAATATTTATTTGGTGGTCTTGCAAGATGGGACAGCGAACATTTCTTACACATCGCGAAACATGGTTACACATACGAACACAGTTTAGCTTTCTATCCATTGTATCCATTGTTAATTCGAATCACTTCTGTTCCTATCAACAGAATATTTTTCATGTTGAACAGTCGTAGCTCTATGCTTGTCGCAGCTGTTTTAATTAACATTGTCTGTTTCATAAAATCGGCAGTTATATTGTATGATCTAAGTAAGATAGTTTTAAAAAAGAACAATATAGCTTATAAAGCCGCAGTACTGTATTGTTTAAACCCAGCAAGTATATTCTTCTCAGCAGTTTATTCAGAATCGTTATTCGCCTATTTAACATTCTATAGCATGTTAAGATCTATTCAATTGGATTCGTATGTATCTTTTCCAATAGGCTTATCCATTCTCACAAGATCAAATGGTATAGTTAACATCGGTTTTTCCATATACTTTCAATTGAAAAGATTGTTACATAGTTACACAAGAAATTTGTCACGCGAAATGCTTGGTCAATTCATTTTTAGTTCGACGACTTTAAAAACTCTTTGCGCAATATGTAACACAATAATTATATCTATGGCGCCATTCGTTTTGCTACAAATATATATTTATATTATCTTCTGCATCCCAAATACGGATCCACTTATTCCGCCAGAAGTAATTGCTTACAGCACAAAGTATAATTTAACTGCTCGTGGTAGTGATAACATAGAATGGTGTTACTCGAGAATCCCATTCTCATATTCTTACATACAGAAAAAATATTGGCAAGTAGGATTTTTAAGTTATTATCAAATGAAACAAATACCAAATTTCATCCTAGCATTTCCGATATTGTATATCATGATTAAATGCGTAAAAGAGTACATCGTTGACCATAAAGAATATTTTTACACTCTAGGCTTCATTAAATGCATCGAAGATAACGAACGTTCCAAAAGGACGAAGTATCCGATCGAAATGCTTGTGTTCATCATTCACGGTTTATTCTTAACTGTGTTTTGTATTTTTTTTGTGCACATTGAAGTGAGTACGCGTCTAATATGTTCGGCGAGCCCGTTAATGTATTGGTATTGCGCCTTGTCCATGAGTTGCACATCTGGTAAAGGCAACGATGATACATACGAGTTTGAAGAAAATGTATCTTCCAAATGGAAAGTATATCTCTTTACACAGAGAAATTACACTCCGCAAGATAGACTTCTGTTATGTTATTTTCTAGGATACATAATTTTAGGTTGCTTTATGTTTTCCAACTTCTTACCATGGACATAATGTATTACATTAACTCTTCCACAGTTTAGCAAATTATGCATTTTATTTTTGTATTACATCTCTTTGTAATGTCCCACTGTAAATTATTATACATGTTATTCAATAAATTATTATATTTTTATATAAATTGACAAATGTATATCGTAAATTTAGAATACTGAATCATTGGCGAAACTATTTAATGTGTGACTTCTTATGTTTAAGTATTTCAATTGGTGTCAGGTACAATGTCTGTGCACAATCGGGACACTCGTATACTTGGCTGTTAGGTTTGCGTTTTACAACGTCTATGTGCTTCTCAGTATCTTTTGTATCCGTTTTGGTACAAATTTGTTGGTGTTGCAACTTTTCTATGCTAGTCAAAAGTGCTTGCATATTACAATTTGGACAGCACCACTCGGTTTCGAGCATTTCTACTGCTAGCTTGTCGCTCCATTCAGTTTCCCTTACACTGAAGCAAACAAAGTTGTAGTTTTTGTTATTAAAAAGGCAATACCGCTTTACTAGAGATGTGCGGAAATCCGATATGTTTGGATGTAACTGTTCGGAAATTCAAATTCGAATTCAACTCGAGACTCAATACATAATTTCGATGTTTACGTTTTGAACGTGATCTTTTAAATAAACCTTACATTTAAAAATTTGTATTTAAAAGTATTCTCATATTTATAGTGTACATACGTATCTATACCTTCAGTCAAATGCAGTTTTGAGTCTCAAATCGAGTTTGAGTCCCGAGTTTCAAACTTCCAAATTATGACCATCCGAATAAATTTATATACGAGACAAACTTGTGATCTGATTCCAACTCGAAATAGTTTCCAGCCAAAGCCTAGTCCGAATTTTCGAATACCTGCACATCTCTACACCATAGCTCATGTTGCATGCATTCACTTTAAAGTATAATCATTTACCAATTATATGTAATAGCATTTGTTACGCGAACTCCTCCTTTTATCGGATGCGGAAGTACTTCGAAATCCGATTGGAAAGGATTAGGATTTACAGCCACTTTATTCTCATCATTTCCTACATATATCGTTTTGAGATCAGCCGGTAGAAGTCGTTTCAACGTATACGGGACTGTGGTGTGCATGTACTCAATCAACTCTTGAGTAAGCGAATATTCGACTTCGCTAAAATCTTGTTTCTCATCACCAGCCGAATCTAAAATATATGTACAATTCATAATTCGTTCAGAAATTCTAAATGTTCAATCGGTACCTTTCAATCGTTGATTCAACAGAAAATCCCACTTTTGTCTTAATTTGGTAGCCTTCATTAACAAGATTTGACCACTATCAGGAACAGGGAACTCTAATTGTAGCCAGGAATCACAAACTACACTAAAAAAAATGTAAAAATGATTCAGTGAAAATGTGTTTAGGATTCAATTATATTTATAATAAAATGCGTACATTGAAAATATACTGTTTGTATCGATTTCGCGTGCGAATAAAAACAAGGTTTGCGCAGCGGGCATTCGGAGCGTATTCACCAAATAAGGTTTGGTTGTTTCCAGCAAAGATCTGTTAATATGTGATTAATCAATTAATTAAAGTAGATGAAATAATTTAAAATACGATCAAAAACTTACAAATATGCTAATATTGTATGCTTCGGACTGACAGGAGTTTTACTTTTAAATCCTGGTATCGATATGATATCAGACTCTTCTAACTGTAATACCTGAGGATGATTCCCAAAGAAACTCATCGGATGCAACGCAATATAAGGCTTCGCTTTCGTGTGGAATAATTGCTCGTTTATTGACTATGAAAATGTATTATGTATTAACGCTGTTCATTGATTTTTCTATATATGTAAAACCTTAATCAGTAAGAAGTATCATCTGGAGTTGCTCATTGCTTAATCATTTTATGAAAACATATACATTAATAAAATGAATTTATTCTTGATTGTTTACACTGAATTAATAATCATCTAATTTTCAATAATATGTCTTACTGATTTATACATGTACATATTGATATTACCTTACAGTAATTAAATTCATCGGCACATGCGAACTGTGGATACAAACCACTGCACAGTATTAATTTCAACATTGTTAAATCTTTATAACTGCATGCAGTGGATGCTGTCAATAGATTCTGTACTTGGCTTGAATCATTCCTCATGCGGAATTCTATGTCCTTTATATCAATTTCGCCATCGTCCTGATCGTTATCTTCCATTTGTATATCAAAAGATTCTAGCTTTAACTTCTTCCGTTTCTTAGGTTCGCTTTGCTTGTAAGTTCTTTTTAAGGATTTTAATAGTTTAAGTTCGCCATGTCTGATGGCGCGTTCCGCGCTAGACATTGAAGAATTTGGCTCTGGAAGACTTTTCAATAAATTGCAATCCTATCGATTACAGAAAATATGAACAATTAAGCCTTGAAGATGATTTTATAAAATAGAAGTTATAATAAATAAAGTACAGATTTTTATACAAACATAAACATTCATGATATCAGTTTGAGAAATGTTTTTTATCTTATGTGAATTCACTTTTAAATGCATTAAATCTAAATAATAATATACCTGGAGTAAATCTTTGAATTGCGCTCTCAATTTGGTCATTTCGTAAAATCGTTGTTCTTCTAACCCTCTTCTTCTGCACCATTTTTTACTACTACTACCAGTACCTCTACACTCCTGAGAACTACCTTGTTTCACTTCTAGCCATTCTCTAAAGGCATTTAGTAACGTTATTGGATCGCCGTGATCAGACTCCAATTTTTTTCTAGATGTCTTCAAAACGTTTGTGTTCAATATATGTGAAATAGAGTTGAAGCATTTTTCAGGCAATATTTTACCTCGCATTCAGGATCTCGGTAAGCTTTGTTTGTAAATGGCATTTGTATGCTTAAGGCTGCAGCCAATGACAATACTGGCTCTACTTGATGAAAGATAGAACCCATTATCAACATTTTCCCTATTGTTATATCGACAGGTAGACGAGCAAGCGTTTTTCCGATGCACGTTATTTTTTCATTATCCGTCAACGCATCCTATAACAATTATTTATGTTTCATTTGTTGCTTAAATCGTATTTTTTAAATTTATATAAATGTTTTGCTTTGTTTACAAATCTGCAATCGAATATAATTATTGTTAGTATAAATATACTAACGTGTTCTTTCAAAGACAGTATTGAATTTTCTATGCTTTCTGCTGGTGGCGGTTCTATGAATGGAAACTTCCGTGCGTCCGGAAGTCCCATCGCGATCATTTGTAAAAGCAGAGAATCCAATGGTACGCGTTGCAATTCCGGAGTAGAGTACTTCTCTAAAGCCGTATATTCTTCTTCCGAATATAACCTGTAGTTATCATAGCATAAAAATCCAATAACAAGTCAATATTTATATAACGATCAAATATAGCTAACTAGTTGCTTGACACGTTTACTTACAAAGAGGAATTGATTATAAATATTTCAAATTACAATAAAAAAGGAGTATAATTTAAAGAAATCGTTTTAGGCTAAGGTCTTTGATTACTCTTACAATTCATTTCAGTACCTATAACATACTCCAGGTCCAGTTCTACCACTTCTTCCCTTACGTTGTTCAGCACTCGCTTTGCTAATCCAGAACTCCTTAAGTCGTTGCATTTTACATGTCGGGTCATAACTCATTTCCTTTACTTTTCCACTATCGGCAACAAATCTGATACCATCTATGGTAATGGAGGTTTCGGCAATGTTTGTTGATACGATGCACTTTCTTACCCCTTCAGGAGGATAATCAAATACCTTTAAAAAGTGGTTTAGTTACATTATATTTACATGATTATCATAAATGCATATGAATAAAACTTTACTTTATCTTGTTCGCTAATAGCTAGAGTGCTATGCAATGGTAAGACAATCCAGTTGTTCTTTTTTTGGCTGTACTCTTTTGCTGCGTCTACAACTGCAACTATTTCACTCATTCCACTTAAGAATATTAACAAGTCACCTTTTTCATCAGCTGGAAACATAAATTATTTTTATAAGAGAATGAAATAAACAATCTTGTAAAATAGATAGTCCTTTACCTGGATACTTTTGGTCAATCATTTGCATTATTTGTATGTATGGACTTGGATTAAATCTGTCATTTTTATAGCGAATATCTTCTATAGTGACAGGTCTGTATAGTAATTGAATAGGATACAATCGCCCAGGAACCTGTATAAATCAATTAATTAATTACTGAATGATTTATTGAAATATTGTCTCTTTTTAATGATTGAAAGTGTACCTGTATCACTTTAACGTCTTCTTTCGCAAAATAATTACTAAAGAGCTCAATATTAATAGTAGCAGACATAAGTACTAATTTTAGGTCTTGTCTTTGATTAATGATGCATTTCATAATGCCAAGGAGAAAATCTCCATGTAAGTGACGCTCATGAACCTCATCTAATACGATCACATCATAGGACAATTCTCCATCTCCAGACAACTATGGAAAATATATAATTAATTAAGAGTAAATCGAAACATTTATAAATTATAACATTATTTCTACCTGTCTTAGTAAAAGGCCTTCTGTTATAAATATAATTTTTGTATCTTGATTCTTTTGCTTTTCAAAACGAATTTGATAACCCACATCAGTGCGATTCTCTGTTAATGATTCGAAGGCAACGCGTTTTGCTAAGGATATACAAGCTATCCTCCTTGGTTGCGTACACGCTGAAGAAGTTTTGATTCAATATTTATAAAAAACACAGCGTGTATAAAATGAATATTAATATTATATTTACCAATTCTCTGAAAACCTGATGCATATAAATATTGAGGTACTTGGGTGGATTTTCCACAACCGGTATCACCAGCTATGATAACAACCCGTTCCTGCCTTACTGCTTCAATTATTTCATCTTTGTGCTGATAAACTGGCAAATTCGCTTGTGTCTCCCTTAGTTTCTTTAATTTAGTAAACTTTTCCTTTTGCTTGAAATCCAAATATAACACAATTATATTTTGAAACTTAAGTAATCTCTCTTTAGTCAATGCTTCAACTGGTGCAACTCGTGCAAACAGTTCATTAAAATGATAACTCAGTTTAAAATTGATGCAATGCGACTTATGATATGTTTCTGGTACGCCAATGTTATTTAAAGAATAATTTGGTGGCACATCAGGCGTTTTCAGTTTCTTTTGCAAGGCTTCATACTTGTCAACGAATTTCCAAAAGTCATCAGTATCCTGAACAATGTTTAAAGTTCCTGTGAACACTTTGTTCAATTCATGTTTGTATTTGTTAAAGCAGAATTCTTCCAAATATTTCTGAGGAACTTCTGGAGGGAAATCATTTTCGTTATCCTTCCTATCATAACTTCTGTAGGACGACTTCGAATCATATTTGTCTTTTCTTTCCCTATTACTCTGATTGTATTTATGTTCTCGTTTCGATTTATTATGAGATTCATAACGCGAACTCATTGCTTTATCAAGTATTTTATATTAGAGTATATTCTAGGCATTTCAGTACGTTGATTGCATAAAAACCATAATTGTATATTTCTTCGATGTTTATTTCACACTATTAATATAAATCTTAATCTTTTATCTTATTCTGCGATACGTTGCAACATAACCTTAAAAAATCTTTTATACAATTTTTCGTTATTCCGGACACTTTCTGATTCTTTAAGAATAGTCTTCATTCCAATGTGCAACTAAAACACGTAGAAGAATTAATAAATTTTGTATTTCGTTTTGATTAACTTTATATTTCTCCCTACTTAGTTCACTTTCAAGCTTAAAGGTTAGAATACCGACAATAATATACTACAATATAAACACTCCATGAGTATAAGTGGTATAAGTATATTATATTTATTATGTAGTTATGTGTAGACCGTAGATTTATCCTTAACGTTAACTTTATATAATTAATACAAACACAAGAAATGCAATTAAGATTTAATTGTGATTAACATCTATGTATCAGAAAATTAATTCTACGAACTATTTTTTAGAAATTTGATATAAAGAAACTGAATTATAATATAAAGGAATATAATTTTCTTAAATTCTTCGTTAAATATTGAAAAAGAACCATGTACATACCATTAATATTTTACAATACATTAGAGAAGGTAGAATTTCAAATGTATAAATCGTACAGAGTGGTGTTCAGATATATTAGAGTAGTATGATAATTTATGTCAGAATATACGGATAAGGGGTAAATAAAAACACATGATTGAATTATTTTTTCTGGTTATACTTCCACGATTACTACAACAGGTATCCTTGTAGCTGAAGATAATGTTAGATGAAAACTTGCTAAATAGCACTTTGCTTATCTGAGTCACAGTTTCGAGTAATTATAAGATCGAGTTCTACAATATCACTTTCTTGTGGCTGATACTCTAATCTCTGTATGAGTCGCCGTTTATCGGCCAGCATGCTTCGGATCGCGTCGATATCACGTCTAGTTGGTGACAGATAATAATGCAATCACGAGTTTGAATCCAGTGCCCATTTTCATCGAGCCGCGTCGAATTTCCGCGATAACCGATTTTCGAGACCGCAGGGCGAGAGAGCGAGGGGGCAGCGGACGAGAGACAGAGAGGCTGCCTTCGCGTATCTCTTCAGCCGATTGACCTTATCAAACGTTCGCCAGATTAGCGTCACTCGTCCGGATGAGTGTTGCTGGCAGTGTCAGCCGACGGTAACACCGAACCAGTGCGCGTCGCGTCGACGGTCGTAGAAAATGATGATCACCGTGGTTCAGGCCAAACTCGCGTCGATGATCATCATCGGCGTGGGCAGCTTCGTCGTCGGCTTGGCGCCGGCTTGTTTCGTTTCGCGCGTCCGTTACCTCCAGCAACGATTGTTCCTTTCGTGCACGTTGTGTTTCGGCGCCGGTGTACTCTTGGCCACCTCCGTTCTCCACATGCTACCGGAGACGCGGGAGTCGATGCCAGAATACGCCGAGCTTCTGTTCGCGTCCGGATTTCTCCTTTTGTACCTGATCGATGAGATCGTCCATTACTTTTGGGACTATCAGCATCAGCCGAACGGCAGCGCAGCAAACGGTAATATTCAGCCGTAAGTACGATTTCTCGTTTCCTTTGTTTGTCCGATCGTATCGTTAGATAGGCATTCACCGAAGTAGAACTAGTCTTACATAAAGTACCGAGGTAATGTTATATTGCCTTGTCGCGCAAAGATAACGATGCTCGATAATCGAATGGAATTGTCACTCTTTGTTCTTTTTGTACAGGGTGTCCGACGAAATATTGGATAGTCCTTTATTTCTTTAATTATGGAAAATAGGCGAAAGTTTTTATATGGAATCTGCGTGGCTCGGAGGAGCATACACTTTGATGGGAACGAATTTTTTTTACCGTATCATATATTTAATGAGATACGTTGGTCAAGTTTCCCTGAAATGTGAATGTGTATTTTCGCGTACTTTCATTTGATAAATTACAAGACGACTTCATTTACCCTTAACATATGTATGTGGTTGATTTTAATTCGCTTTTATGAAATTGAACTTAAAAATTTACTAATTCCTCCGGGATGGGCATTGGAAATACACTAGAGGTGCTTAGTGTGGCTAAATTATATGAAATTGATATTTATTGCCTATATTAGGATCGGCAGATTCGAAGGATATTTCTTTTCCGTGTTTGCAGCCGTATTCACTGTCCAAGACTATTTATTGCCGAAAATAGTTTTTATTAAATAATTAACGCAAAAATTTCATTAAAAAGTTTGTTTCCATCCAAAGATATATCCCTTTGAAAAACGATAAATAGCGTTGGATTTTTCGTAAAATATATTACGCATACATGTAAGCACGGTTCTATCCTAATAAGGTATATCTACTACTACTTGCAAGTAAATTTTATATAAGACAATGATTTGACCTTAACATCTTGATGTGCGATAACATCTGTACAAGATAAGAACTTATTAATTAATGCATCTGAAGATAGAACTTATTTATGTGTTTGTTGAACTGTTCCGTTTGCTTAAATAACTCAGCAATATTGTTTTCTAATCCTAAACCGCTTAACGCATAATATATAATTGCATATCTTGTGTTTGGCTAAAGTCTGATAATAGAATACCGTTCCGATAAACGTGTTATTCTTTTGCTTTTCCTATTTCGCTTTATCGGACGATCCAATAAAATCTCTGTATTTTCACACGAGAGAGCACCAAAAGTTAAACGTTGAGTCATGAAAACCGATTTATTGGTCGACTAGTATCCCGATAGCTGCTCATAAACTTCATTTTTTTTTCATTATAAATTCACTACGACCCACATTTACTTATCAAGTTTTTGTAAAGAATATGCAGAAGTATGTAACATATTTAAACACGGCTACATTTTAATTAGGCCATATTTTTTAAATTGTATTTTGTATAAAAATTCGCATTATATTAGAAAAGTACATATGTGTTTTCCTTAATTAGTGACGTTATTACTCTGATACAAAATTAATTAATTGCAATACAATCGAATGAAATTAATGATAGTATCTCCAATTGTAACGATATCATATTTTTTATGCTCGATAAGAATACGTACGTACGTACGTATAAGTTGTGCAGCTATTTAACTCACTTCCATTCGCGAATTTTAATTTCCAATTTCCAAAGAGAATACTAAAATATAATTTTATTCACATGATTTCACTTGGCTTCATTCATGAATATTAGATTACAATTTCTACGCAGAATATCGGAACGTAAATTAAGCTTTATTCTTACATTTTAATTTGTAATTTTCATGTAAAAATATCAAAGCACGGTTCATTGTATTCATACATTTTAATGTACGATTCTCATTTAGCATATGAAAACATCGTAGAGCGAGGTCAGACAATTTATCGTGATCGGTTTGGAATTTCATCTGTCGTATGGAGGTCAAAGTTGCAAGTAACGTGAAAGTGAATTAGACGAATGGGTTTGTGGATTTCAGGGAATGGAATCAATCGCATCGAGTCAGCTATCCCGGTACCTCGCGGACTGTCCGAGTTGACGTTAACTCGAAAACGCCTTATCCGACAAGTCTAGTGTCCGGGAATGGGATAGGTAACACCTGGAAGAGCACCAGCTACGGGGCAGTGCAATACGCGCCGAGCGCGCCGATTGGATTTAACGAGGAGGAAACGTTTCTATGCCACGGCAATCATTCGGAGCCATGCCCGGATTCAAATGCAAGCCTCATGGGGCTTTTGTTGGCGCTCACGGTCCACGCTATCCTCGAGGGACTCGCCGTCGGCTTGCAGAAGTACACGTCCGAGGTGTGCTACAGTAAATGATATTTTTATTTTTCAAATGAATTTATTAATGCTCAAACATATTTCATAATAAATGTATTACTCACATAGTATTTTTAATTACGTGTATTGTATTGTATATTAAGTTTTTTGAAAGGTTGTTTGTCCGAATAGAAAATGATATATTTATGGAAGAGATGAGATGATTAAATTTTGAACACAGAATTCAATATTTAGATGCACAGAAATGATTGAAAACTATTGGAGTGAGGATGGTATTCAATTCATGAATCCAAACCGAATTTATCTTTTTATTCTTCAATTCTGTTTCTTAAACATTTTATTTTGCGTGAACATCTTTGGTTTACTTATTTGTAATATGAATGTATACGCCACTCGCTATACATCGTGGCTCACCTGCCCTCCGTTTGCAAGAATTTAATAAATTAAATATGATATGAATTTTAATGTTGAATAAA
>SHCU01000030.1:312058-327339 GCA_004307685.1 Ceratina australensis
TGGTTTACTTATTTGTAATATGAATGTATACGCCACTCGCTATACATCGTGGCTCACCTGCCCTCCCCGTTTGCAAGAATTTAATAAATTAAATATGATATGAATTTTAATGTTGAATAAAATGTTGAATGAAACGTGAACTAACAAAATGTTCCTTGAAACATTAAATAAAACAATAAATTAATGTTTACGTGAGTCATTACATTCTACAAAGTGGAATTAATTATATATTGCAATTTTCAATCCGTGATTTCAGGTATTTCTACTGGTAGGAGCAGTCGCTTCTCACAAGTTCGTCGTCGGATTTTGCCTAGGATTGGAATTGGCAGGTGCCAACAGTGCCTTCCTCAAGATTCTGCTAGCAATTCTCGTTTTCTCTGGCGGATCCGTGATCGGTATAGGAATTGGAATGATTACATTTCGTGTAAGTCGCGAATCTGATTCAATACGATCTAGTCATAATCTATATACCCAAATCCTATCCAAATTGGAAATTCCAATGAATTTATCAGATTTATCTTGTGTATAATTGGATTTTTGAAATTTATACGGGTTCCAAGGAACCAGATTTACGTTCTGAATTGTGTCAGGTCTTAATGTACGTTGTATGATATCGAGATACTGTACAGGTTTAATGTTTAAATTTGATTTAAGACTGGGCTGTTCCGATTTTAAATTAAAATTGGTTTGCCTGATGTATTAATTGAACTGGCGATTCGGATGACTTGTGCAGATGACGAATCACTGGACGGTGGTGGTCGTGCCAATCTTGCAAGGTTTAGCGGGTGGAACATTACTCTACGTGACAGTCAGCGAAATTCTGCCCCGGGAGAGAGCGCGGTGGCACAGAAGCGCGCAACGCATGGCTGGCCTCTTGCAACTTTTATCAGTGGCCCTTGGCTTTATTATCATTTTCCTTTTGAACAAGTACGTGACTGAGTCGTGAATCATTCGTTAATTGCCTGCAGTTAATCGACAAACCAAATTGTGCATTACGAGGATCTACGCAATGTGGAAGAAAATAGGTTGTTGCGAACTAATCTACGATAATTCATTTCTATGAATATACTCTGGTCTCATTAAGCAACTAGAAATAATGAGACTTGAATGTCTTCTTTATAGAAATGAACTATATGTAAAAATTACTATACGTAATTTCTATTTTCTATATGTATATATAATATTATATGCTCATTTTTGAGGGTATATATGTATGTATTTGTTTATGTACGAGTAAGATTTGTTTTGTAGGGACGTGGATACTTCAAAGAAAGGGGGAGATCAAGGGGGAGGAGATAAGGTACTTTAAAAATAGAACGCCGTAACGAAATCGATACGGGGTTTCAGTTATTTTTCTTAGTCCCTTTGTAAATTTAAAATATGATAACGTCAATGTGTAGTGAATGAAATCTTGATGTAGAGATTTATGAAACTGGTATCGACGATAGCTAAGGCTGAATTATTATATTACAGAAAGTGTGCCCAATTTAGTATTTATTGGAATAAAATTATTTTTATTTTTATAACGTATGTATTGTTACGATTTCAGATACTATTATTTTCACAATAAAACTACTGTCGCCTGATGGCTCAATGCAACTTGCAAAATCTATAGATTTATTGTATTTTATTTAAACGGTTTATTGTGCTTCGACTTTTGTTAGAATAGATTCATTGACTTGATCATTACTTGATAGTACGTTTAAACGTTTAATCATAACTTTAGTCAGACTTAGTCTTGATATTCTATGCCTACCGCAATTATTCTTACATGATTTTTAAGCTTACGTGAAATGATGAAGATTATATTGGTTGTAAATACGTTTATTATAAAGTTCTCGTTTAAGCGCTCAGCCATAATTATCTCGATACATTGCCGGGGTTCCATTTATTAGGTCTTTATCACCGAGGTAGCTAATCGTCGGCACGGTGTGATGATATGCGCAGATGAAAATGGTAATAGTGAAGGTGGTCGTCACAAGAACATATAGAAAATATAATAAAAAATGATTTTATAGGAAAATCTGTAGTCTTGTGATATCGTGTGGACCATGCTTACTAATTTGATATACTGTTATTTTACTGCTGCAGCTAACGTTCCCAATTTTGTAATATTAAAATCCATATAGTTTGTAGAATGCAATTACCTCACAAGAATTCATTACTAAAGTTATCGCTATGATCTCATCGTACTATTACCAATAATGAACACAATTATAAGGACGATTTAATTTCTTTCATGTGCCACTTATTTTAATAATTGCTTCTCTCCGTGAAACAGATTGTTATTCATAGTTACACTTAATTAAGAGTCTATAAGATTAAGTAAGAATTGTGTTAACTTATCGATATTAATAAATCAAGATTACTTTTGTTACGAGAGTATTGAATATAAGTCGCCACGCAATTCACCTTTTTCATTACAACTTTCAATGAGACGAAGTCTCCTGGTCTAGGTTTCCTTCAAGTAGAGTAGTTGACAGTCGATTGCTAGCCCTCTAAGTAATTCTTCATAAATTGGATCAAGGATTTCAAAGTACGAAAACTTGCGTTTTTAAACAAATTACTAATTAACGTGGTCTGACGAGTTCTTGTTACTCTTTGTTTGCTTAGTTTCTAACATTAAGTTTCATAAGACTTTTCAGAGCCACTTTCTTCTTATCCCTAAATAAACAACACTTAAAAGTTTCTTAATCGTTAACTTTTTGAAAAATGAGGATTTGTTACTCAGTGTGTTCTAAATATTGTAGGACAGCTGAGATTAAATTGTACGGAACCGGAATACATTTCGCTACCTCTTCTTTAAAGTATCCGAAAGAGATTCATTTAAGTTTCATATAAATGTATTTAACATAATTCAGTATGTAAAATCCTGTAATGATTGTATAATACGTAAGAATATATCTCATAAAGTAAATTCTATTAGAATACGAAGCATGTTCCTTCACTTTTACATTTAATGTTAATTGGAAATGATTGTTTCTATGAAAACTTGCTGAATTTAGTACACTATCACATTTTTAATACAAAATAGATTTCATTGGAGTATGTTCCATAAAACTGAATATTATTGCAAAATACGTGTGTATGTGTGTCTGCCATTGATACGCAATATGAGCTGTAAATTACTCAGTGTGCCAATACGGAGATTGAAAAAGTGATGCGTTTCCACTCACATTCATTCTGACTCTCTTTTGGCAACCTTATTGATACCTGCGCTAATCAACGGTTACGATTTCTCTTTTCATATTTCTCTTTGTCGCTTCGAGCTTCTGATTTGATTAAACGAACTGTACAGGAGAGTACATTCAATATTTAATTAACTTGTTAATTAATCATTAGAATGCTGATTTTTATACAAAATATAATACACATATAGGCTTTGGGTTTTATTTATCTTAAAAAGTTGCATCTGCATGAAATATGAAGACTCGGCGTGATAAATTAAAGTATGCGAAACAAAGTAAGCTGAGTTTATCCTATACTAACTGAATGCTAAAAGAAATTTTTATATAAAATTCGTTTATTCTATTTTACATAATAAATCCGATTAGCCGTTTATTTAAAAAAATGGAAGTTCACGAAACAAAAGCTTGTGAAAGTTAATACAGCGTTCGAGTTTCTTCTGTAAATTGCAACCAAACGGATTTCGCTATTCCAGGCCACGTCTCCTGCAGAAATAACTACACCTTCGGAACTGTCGTTCGGCTCGCTTCAATAACAACTCGCCTGGCCCCTCCGACGCGAACCGAACACGAAAGTTTATTCAAAATACTCCTTATCGAAACTGTTACGCTTCGTTCTTGCGAGAAAGGAGAGGAGAGGAAGAGAGGTTTCCGGAAATTCCTGGAAAATCCTTTATGCGGCTCACGCGGCGGCAACGCGAACGGCTCTATCGACTTTAAATTCCCTAATAAAGGACGGAAACGCGGGTTCTCGCGATTGCGATTGCGATAGCGAACTCGATCCTATCTGCGTCTGTCGTTTACCGCAGAATTTTTACTTCTTTGTATTAAATGAAAAAGATTATGTAGACATTTAAGGTACATTGTGTTGGGTTTTATGGGCTATTAGCAGTGATTACTCAGTTCAAATAATATGTTGAAAAATCAAATTTTATTAGAAGACGCGGAAGGAAGACCTTTTCACCTCGACGCTACGGACGAGACTGAACTAAAAAGTAAAACCCTCCGACGCGAACCGAACACGAAAGTTTATTCAAAATACTCCTTATCGAAACTGTTACGCTTCGTTCTTGCGAGAAAGGAGAGGAGAGGAAGAGAGGTTTCCGGAAATTCCTGGAAAATCCTTTATGCGGCTCACGCGGCGGCAACGCGAACGGCTCTATCGACTTTAAATTCCCTAATAAAGGACGGAAACGCGGGTTCTCGCGATTGCGATTGCGATAGCGAACTCGATCCTATCTGCGTCTGTCGTTTACCGCAGAATTTTTACTTCTTTGTATTAAATGAAAAAGATTATGTAGACATTTAAGGTACATTGTGTTGGGTTTTATGGGCTATTAGCAGTGATTACTCAGTTCAAATAATATGTTGAAAAATCAAATTTTATTAGAAGACGCGGAAGGAAGACCTTTTCACCTCGACGCTACGGACGAGACTGAACTAAAAAGTAAAGGGAAATCCTTAACTCTTGCAGTTACAATGGAACGCAACTGCCTGGGCCTGCGAAGCATTTATCGCACCCAGATGTTAAGGTCCGCGATGGGACCCATTGAGGCCCATCGGTTAAACTTAAACAAGGGATAAACCCTCACTTAAGGGAATGATTGATTTATTTTAGTCCGTAGATTTATTTTTGCTTATTTTATCTTCATAAAATTCAACACATTGTGTTGACATTTAAGGTATATTGTAGGAATGACTCTTGAACGTAAGGCCACTTAGGCTTAAGAAACCGTTGGAACTGCGTATTCGTTAAAACAGAAGAACGTCGAACGAACGTTAAGCGTCGGCCGGAAAGGACGCGGCTTGCGGCAGTCGGCCCTTGGCAATCCTTGATGTGCCACGCGTATTTTGAAGAATTAAAATATTTGGAGGAGAAAACCCTCCTACAATTAATATTTATCGTACGATCTGCAATTATGGAAAGGAGATCTTTCTCCCTCTCTACATATGTATGTGTAAATATTTTTTTCAAATTTCATTACATGGGCATGACATTTTTAAATATTAATTTATGATTATTAGTGTTTCCATCTCTCTCGTTAATTTCTGAAGTTCCGGTAATAAGCAGCTGATAAAGATCTGCCTCCAGCGAGGGAATAGGTAATCGGTACGATTTAAATTAGCCTGTCGCACTTAACTGGGACAAGATAAGCCGGCCGTACCGGCCGGAAGCAACAAACGCTATTACGAGGCGGCAGATAGAAAACCGGGTCCTTCGAGGAGGATCCGGCGTTGGATTTAAATAACCCGCTAATGGATTGAATTCTCCGGCGTAATTTTACGTTCTAAACAATTGGTAGGATGAAATTTCGTCGCTGTCGAGGAGAACGTCCAACGGGTTAAACGGTACAAACCGACTTTGTAATCGCGCCTGCAATTTTCCGCTGATATCACGGGCTTTTCGCGTAAGAACGGCTAGCTTCCATTTGGTAAATTGCACGGGAAACTTTCGCGCTAGAAACACAGATGAATAATTAACGCTTGTTTGCGACTCTTTCTCTCTTGTACATACGTTAACACATGACGCGCACGCGAAATTAGCTACTGTTTACCATCGCTCAAACTCAACGCGTTCTTTCTGAATGTATTATGATTATTAAATAATTTTTAATTAAAACGAATAGTATACATGTTCATTGAGTAAGATCATTTTCACAGATCGGCGTGCCATTTGGATTTTAATTTTGTTTGTTATCAAATACTATTGGACAATAGAAGAATAAATTGGTTGTGCCTGCAGAATAATAAAAGGTGGGTCAGTTGCAATTTGAAAAAAGCTTTAATAGATAGAGGGCAGGAAGCTCGTACTTTCAGGCTTTCAGGCTTATGCAGTTCCATTAACAGCACTTCGTAAAAATTTACACGAGGTATCTTTTAATCAAGTTTCCCAGTTAATTATTTTAGGTAACTAATTTTATTGACTGAGAAATAAAAGGTTGACCCTTTGCACTCGGGAGATGATGATTATGGTTATCACTTGTTTTATAAAGTAATCGTTATTTAGCGAAATAATTATTGCTTTAATATATTATAGATTAAATAAAGTTTGAATATATCAAGTTAAAAATTGTCAAAGAGAAAAGTTTTATTGTAGTAGTATACTAGCTTATTTAACAAATATTCTTCTTTGAGAATCACAGATAAAAGTATAAAAGTTTTAGTTTGTATGTGAAATCATTTTAAGAGTTAGCTGTGAGGAATTCACTTCCTCGAGAAAGAATTTCTCGTGTGCAAGGGGTCAGCTACTATAGTTAATAATGCTTTTCGAAAAATATAATTTAACCCTTTCGCTTCGAGCGCCGCTTATGACCGGCGCTCGCATGATGACCAGTGGGTACGAGCGCCGCTTATAAACGACGTCCACGACACGACCTATGGATACCTGTTCGTACAGTGGCAGTACTTCGACGGACCAGACTGCCGAAGCGAAAGGGTTAAATAAAAAAATGAAGAAAATGAGTTTACTTCGATTCGTTGAAACGAGCGCAAACACCATTCAACAAAACTTATCTATCATCGGTTTGCTCTTTTTCGCATCGATGTTCATTTTTGTATTGCTGAGTGAAATAATGTATCCAAACTTGTATGAAATATCGTTTATCAATAGAACAGAACAGTAAGCGCGTTGGAAAGTTCGATTGAAGTTGCAACGATGTGGCATAAATAACCCGCCGGTATTAAAAAGTTCTGATAAGAAATAGATTCTTTACAAACCGATAACCGTAAATAAAATATCGCCTCGTGAAATTGCGCACATACAGACTATCAATATCTCGCTCCTCTTAGTTCAGGTATTTGATATATTCCGTCATCAATTCATTGCGATTCCTATGTTCCAGGATCTATTCTTGTTTTGTCATGAGATTTAACAGACATAATTCAACGAAATAATTTTGTTTAAATATAAATTACTAAGTGAAACAAATTTCATCTCTTCGAAATCCTTCGAATAAAAAAAGCAACTGAGGTGGAATTGGAAAATTCTCATCATGGTTCGATTAGCATTACCCATAAGAGCGGACGTCAAAGTGATGATAAATCCTTCAGCTATCGTGATTCATTTTTCATAGAACTTTCCTCAACCGGTGCATCATTGGCCTCTGGAAAATTAATCATCGTCTCGATGAAGCCTTACCGTATATACCGGTATCTCTTTACACGAATCTGCGAACGACATTAATTGGCTAAGGTAACGGAAGATATTAGAAGTTTCACGTTGCCAAAGAAATACGACATGAAAAAACTTGACGAAAGAGCATATCCAGTATTGAACTATTTGAAAAATCAAATTAGTGGTTTAACCCTTAGTAGCCTGATTTATGAAAGTGATATTTTTTTAATATTACTGTGTTTGCTTGAGGGTCTAGATGAAAAGAAAAATAGCTAAAAAATCACAATATTTATTTTACATATTTATTTAGAAAAAAAAACAGGTATCAATTTTGATACTTCAGGCATTAAGGCCATAGAGAAATCAGATATACCTATGCATGAAATAATGCGAAACATTGGTTGTTTTTATTATCGCATAACGACACTTTACACTTTTTACAGAACCAAGAGGTAAGTTTCCTACAATTATTAAATTTACACTTATTTCTAGAATCCATAAAGGGCGGAATGCCTGAAGTATCAAAATTGATGCTCACAAAAATAGCACTAGTTTCTTCAAGTAAAATATGCACTCGCCAAAAATAATTATATCTTAGCGAAAATAATATATTCACTTACCTCAAAAGTATTTATATTCTTCAAAAAAGAAAATACATCAAATTTGTATTCAACAAAACTTTTAGTAAAATGTGTTTACTTGTTCACTTTGCCGCGCAAGTAATATGCCATAGATAAAATAAAACAATAATGACATTTGATTTTTTTTTTAATTTCGTTGGAAAGAATATTATACAACAGTAAAATACGTATAGCCAACCTGTAAAAAAATAGTAATATAAAAAAATAGTAATGTGAACATTCGGTTTAAAAGATTGGTATCAAAATTGAAACTCTAAGTTATTAAGGGTTAAACTTAAAGTGAATCGATTAATTCGGGCAGCTGTATCCTCACGCTACGACGAACGCGTAAATGGTTACTACAACGTGGATTAAGCGTCCGGATTCGACCAGTTAGGGAGCGTAGACCGAGTTAATCAACGGGCTTAATTCGCGGTGAGTTAACCCGGTACGACCGTCGCTAAGCTCAAATATGAAATTACGCGAAATCCCACCGCGGTGAACGGAGGCCTCTGCGTGCATTGAGAGTCCACGAGAAAACCTCGATTGTGTTTTAAATGTGAACGGCGAACAATGCCGCTTCGTTATTTCCGACTACTCCGCGGTACTGCCGCAGAACTTCGAATTCATATTTCACTTTGTTTGATTTAAATTTTGCCGCTTGGTTTCTGTGTGCGTTCTTTAATATTTAGATGAAGCGTGATTTAGACTTAAAGATTTTTGGAATATTGAAATATCGATGAATCTATTGTATCTCGTAAGTATACATTTTTCATTTTTTAATACGATTCGTATCGCGGCTTTGTCCGCAATACTTTTGTTTCAATGAACAATAGTAGAATTCATTTTTTATTAAAGTATCCCTTTTTAAACAATATTTACGGTTCTTCCAGTAGGTACTAAAACTGTTAAGTTCCCTGTCGAACTCACCTTGATAGAACCTACATAATAGTATCCTCGCGAGATGAGAACAAGGGAATTCGTAAAAATACGTTTCACTGAATTTAACCTCCTTAAGAGAGGGATTCCGAAAATAGGTTTATTGTTGAATATTTGTATAAGAAATTTCCAAGTCATTTTGTACATTAAAGACATTTTTTACCATCTTATTACCAGTCGTTCGAAAATGTATAAATTGCCTTCTATTGCATTACGAACGAATTCAATGTACTTTCATAAAGATAATTGAAAACTTTCGATTTCTCTCTAAACGTTCTTTTTTATTTTATATCCGATTGGATAACTTGTTCTCGAGTGCACGTAAATGGCGATATAAATATAGCTGGACACCGAAGCGTGCACTTCACGAGCCCTTAACTCTTACTTTCTTTCAGCAGGTTGGCTATCGATCGACTCGGCATCGATTAATTAACGATAGAAATAACCGTGCGAAAATACGTGTCTAGAATAACGAACAGCGTCCATGCACGCACCGTTCATTCTCCGTCCTACGTTCTTCTCAAAAAATTCATCTCACCCACGTGTAATAAGCAGAACTTCGCGGCAAGCTTTTTTACCGGCCTTTTCTTCAACCCGAGTTGATCGAATCTAATTTATTGTACTTGATGAATGTACGTTTTTTGTATTATACTATTCTTAATGATATTACACTAGAAATTATTTTCACTCTTTAATGTTTACAAAAAATTGGAAGTTACCCTATTTTATCGAATTCATTTTTGTTTTATTCATTTGGAAGAGAATTAGGAGGATACTTTTATAGCTACACGTACATCGTTAGGAAGCGAATAAAATATTGAAAAATTTCCTTCTTTTAATTCGCGCATTACTTCGCTAACGACAGCTTCTCATATTCGTAATGTCGGCAAATATTTATGACTGTTCACTGGGGTGCCACGTAACTGATAACCGACCCTTGAATTTTCTCACGTCCCTCACTTCGGAGAGATATATATGACCCACTAACGCTTTATCTATCTCAGTTTCTATCTACCTCACTTTATCTTTATCACTATTCCCTTCTCCTCTAATATCAGTGGAACCTCCATTCTCCACCTCCTTAGTCCTGTGTTATCTATCAGAGTCTCATTCTATTTACACGTCTATTTCACGTAAGCGCGCAATGTTTCTCTCTATTTTGAAAATGAATTATTCGTCGTAATGTGAAATAAGCTGTTAAATACTGTTTCACATTATGATGAAACCGTTATATCGTATGATCGGGAGTTAGGGATGTGCGACGAGAATTCAAAGACACGTGAAATTCTGGTGTAGGTTATTATCTATTCGTTGTGTTGGATTTAAAATAAATATATATTTGTTAAGTGGAACATTGTTAAAGTTGAACAATGTTCTACATATTAATAACGATACAGTAGATCGAACGTACTCGAAGGTAGTACTGGTAACGACTGACTAACTACGTCGGTTTTCTACATATCGGTTCTCACTCACATACGTACATTCTCACTCACATACGCGCGCAATTCGAATGTGTGACGAACACTCATCACGTTGAAAGTACCGAATCTCTTATCGTTTAATACGATGATGTATTCGTTTTCTATGAAATAACGCGAAACCTGTACGATTCGCAGAACAGTTAATCGATTCGGATGAAGTTCATTTTCACAAGGAGAACGTTTTCAATTTTCGGCACGTCCCTTTTCTCTCTCCCTGTCTCTTTCTCTCTCTCTCTCTCTCTCTCTCTCTCTCTCTCTCTCTCGCTCTCTCGCTATTCCTTTTATTTCCCGGAGCATTTCTTTTTCCAACCCTTCGGTCGTCTATATTATCGACCCGTGGGTTATTTAATAGGACCCAGTTCCTCGGAGCTATTTAGTCCAGGGACGCGACACGTTCGGGCGAACGGGAAATTGGTCAGCTCGTACCGAAATAATGTTCCTTTTCGCCTCTGCCAATGCGGTGCCGTGCTACCGCGTACGTTGCAGAATTCTATCAATCGAAGTAGAACGACGCGGTTAAGGAATGGTGTACACCCAAAATACCAGCAAGCCTTGTTGAAAACGAGTATTTCCGGATATGAACATGTAGCCCAAGTTAGCAGGAAAATAAGTGACAAATAATGCACGTTAATTAAGTGTCAAATATATGATATTTAAGCAGCGAATTCGTTGCATTCGTAGAAAACTTATATTTGTAGAAAAACTTATAATAGATTTGTAATTTAGTATACTTGTAGAAATACTTATATTTGTAGAATGTCGAAAGACATAGAAGTATCATCGAATGTCAAAAGTAAAGTGGCCAGACACTCCTACTTTTATAAATTCGAACAAACTCTTATCTAGACTTTTTTTCATGTTCAATATTGTTTTTCTGCGATTCTAGTGCATAGAAATGTCTGAAAACTTGGAAACCTCCATTATTATATGAGTAGAACGTGCGAGGAGAGTTTCGCTAAGATTTGAGAACCTTCAAATTTTGAAAAATTTTGAAGGTTTCACATTTTAACTATTTTTTAAAATTACTTTTTCTCGGAATCTAACGTGTAGAAAAAGCTGAAAACCTACGTAAACGTACTGCTATATGAGTAGAACATATGAGCATATCTTCAACCCGATCGGCCAACTTTCAATTTTTGCGAAATTTTTGAAGGTTTCACATTTTAACGATTTTTTAAAATTGCTTTTTCTCGAAATCTAACGTGTAGAAAAATCTGAAAACCTAGGTAAACGTACTACTATATGAGTAGAACATATGAGCATATCTTCAATCCGATCGGCCAACTTTCAATTTTTGCGAAATTTTGACGGGGTACCTTTGAAGGGGCCATTCAGAAATTTTTAAAATTTGGCAAAAATTTCATGTTCGCCAATCGGGCTGAAAGTACGCTCACATATTCTACTCATATAGTAGTACATTTCCCCAGGTTTTCAGATTTTTCTATACATTAGATCTCGAGAAAAAAGAATTTGAAAAAATCGCGAGGTTTACAGGAGTAACCATTAAGGAATAACATAATGGATTTCTTGTTCCCCATTCCAACCTATTATTAAACATTATTGTTACAATATTTGTGAGAAGCAGCATATGCTGCAAACGGGTTAATTATAGTGTCAGTCGTAATTGTAAAGGATTTCCCTCATTAAGTGTCCTTCATATTTCATTTACGCAGGCAAAAAATTAGGGAAAGAACGCGTTATCCGGTTAAATCGCAAAAACATCCACTAGCCAGCGCTATAAGGTTATCCAGGCGGATGGGCTTGGTAGCTACTGAAACGGAGATAGCGGTAAGCAATCCAATTCACAAAAAGCTTCATTTATCAGCTACGGTCAGGCTGGCGAAGAAGACGGGTGCGGTGGATGAATTAAGGACCGCGGCAGCTCTTTTTTTCTATTTTCCCCTGGTCTAGCTGTCTCATCGATTTCGTTTGGCACCATTCAAAGCTGGATTTTAAAAAATGGATCCACTAAACGCAATCATTTCTTCTTGCCCCTACTATCTATCTACGTGTAACTGTCATAGACTCATGTCGGGATCAATTTTTTCAAAACAATTTTTTTAAACATGAAAAGTGTACAACTAGTAATAATAGTATGAACGCTATCAATAAGAAATTTTTAAAATATCACGAGATTTATAAAAGTACAAGGAAAAAAAGTTAATCATAATTAAGCTCCCAGAATGATAAAAAATGTATCGATCCGAGCAAAACTGAATTGTTAGTAGTCGTGGATTCGTTGATTGACGTTCATCACGCTGATGGGACCTGATTTCAATTTATCACTATTCTAGTATTCCGCTTTTATCGCTATTTCAGTCAAAGCTATTTCCTGTGATTAACGATGCACAGTAGTATACACATATACGTTACCGAGTATTATTGTAATGTAGGACTTTAATATTTAAAAAGAATATCGTAGATATTATATGTATAGGTACAGGAAGCAAAATAATGAATCCGAGAATGTATGAATACATCTGTGAATGCAAATGAAANATACACATATACGTTACGGAGTATTATTGTAATGTAGGACTATTTAAAAAGAATATCGTAGATATTATATGTATAGGTACAAGAAGCAAAATAATGAATCCGAGAATGTATGAATACATCTGTGAATGCAAATGAAAATTACGTACATACGTAATAAGAACGATATCGTAAACCAAGTTCCACTTTTTTAGTCGTGAATCTGGAAAAAGTATTATTATAAGGCAAAAAATACATTATATTTTATTTCAAAATTATAATAGAGAATCTGTAATAATTCATCGAGATTCCAAATTGATTCATAATTGAAAATGCTTAAAGTAATGAAAAATCATGATAATGATAAACATCGGTGACCTGGTGAATACGTAACTATTTACAATCGGTTTTCATGAATCGCAATTACCCGATGTTGCGCGAAATATGCTAAAAATATAATATTGCTCTCACGGTGAACGCGGCTGCGCCTTTATTTCGATACACCCGACCCATCGCATCAACTTTTATAGCCCCGACACACCAACTGTGAACGGAGAACCGAACGTGAACTCGCCTCGTATCTTTCCAATACCTTCTTTAAAAAAAAAAAAAAAATAAGAAGAAGAAGAAAAGTGTACCAAGGACTTTCCCATCGCTAGTAGTACTAATAAAAGATGCTGCAAAGTGTTGGAAGATTAAGACGTTATAAATTATAAGAAAAAAATCTTCAAGTACCTTACTTCGTTATTTATACATCATTTCACACTTGTACACAATATTCTCGATTTTATAGCCTATCTAAACGTATGTAAAGATACATTGGATCAATTTTGATTGACACTTTTTATCTGACTTGCCTCGAAAACAATTGACTTGGTTCTATGAGACAAGATAACAATATAATATGGAGCGGTGTATAGAAAAGAATGTATAATGAAGTGGATAGAGAATGCAAATGTATGAAGACAAACAGGAAAGTAGAATAGGGCGCGGGATGAATTAGAAATCGATATCCATGAAATATTTATCGAGAAGTTTGCATATTTAGTAAAGGTAACTATGTTTCATCAATAAAGTCGAGCCGGGTAGTCCGCGTTGAAACCTGGACAAAATAAATCATCCGAGATATAATCTCGTTACACGGTCTTTTCCAACTTTACAGAAACTTCAAACAGATTTACAATTTATGTAACAAAACAATGTGCGTCCTGTCTGAATTATGAGTACACGTGTTCAGACAAATAGTAACCGACTGATGGGTAATAAATAACTGAGCGGGGGACAATAAACGTGCTAACGTAGTGGTTTTTGTTTCGTGATAAAAATATGTATTAAGGGGTGCGGTAGTGGCCCAAAGGCAAGTTTGAGTCGTCAGTCGGGTCACCGCGCACCCTTATGCACGTGTATACGCCTAAATTTGAATTCGAAACTTGTTTTGTTTACTAGAATTATATCTTCTATAATTCGTTAGTGTTTCAAGGTTTTAATATAGTTTCATGTACTAGTTTTCAATTTGAAGGAAGTTCCATTTATAGAGTGCTGTTAATACAGAATCATTGAAAGTTCAACTAGAAGAGTAAATTTTTTATTAGTTCGTTATCTAGTTTCATTTTTTGGAAGGCGTTAGCTGGATTTCGATGAATGAGGCGATCAACTTATACATTTTTCATTATTCAAATCAAGGTACATGGAAGCGTCCCGAAGGTAATTCCATTATTCTATTAATTTGATCATGATAAGATTTCTGACAGAGTACGCTACATAAGTACCTTTACTCAATTCAATATTACGTCGAAGGTTATGAATAATTTCTTACATACATACTTCTCTTTGTAATAACAGAAATAAAAGAAGCAGTCGTGTTCAATTCAAAATGAATTATGTGAACTTCTTCCTTCACCGCTTGTTTACCCAAAAATCATTGAAATTACTTACTTTAACCCATTGTTTCTTAAGAATTTTCTTGAAAATTATTGCAACATACCTCTAGATTAATTACATGTTATTTCGCATGTTACAATATTTTTAATTTAGTTTTTTAAAAATATATTAAGAAAAGTTTTGTTACTGTTAATAAAAATATCTCTTTTAAACAAGCTTTGTACAGAGATCCCATGTTAAACGGTTCAACTTTGGGATTAAATATCTCGACTTTTAGTACCATGAAGGTATTCTCGTTTCACTTTCAATTTTCTCGAAGACTTGACCTATTGCTCGATCAATCAATGAAAAAACAGTAGTTCACGGGGTAACCTGATGTAACACGGATCCTGTAACCGAAATAATACGTGCGAGGTCACGGAGGCCACTCTCAAGGTCCCACCCTGAGAAACTTGTTGTATCCCGAAGATTCTGGTGAACGTCAGAAGCGACCCCGTTGGCAAAGGAATAAAGAGAGATAGAGGGAGAGAGGGTGCCAGCGGTGGGCCCTAGATATTAATACGTACACGACGACGCCGGTTCA
>SHCU01000030.1:354186-369448 GCA_004307685.1 Ceratina australensis
CAATTATCACACTTCACAAAGTGGTACGAATCGCTGCAACCTTTTCATTCATTTCATACCATTAGTTTTATTGCTTTGACAATCGTAGCAACAGTACAGTATGTATGTGCACTGCACACGTGTACGGTACAACCTTCGTTAAATGATGAACAGTTATGTTTCACATCTCGTTATTTCAGCTAAATACATCAATTGTTTGTTCATACTTATTCCTGTTGAATATTGATTCATTTTTCGGTACAAAATTTATTGATTTATTACTTGTATACGATTGAACGAAATGAAAATCCACTATTACCAAAGAGCATTTATGTGCATCTGTCCGCGTGTGTGTCCGTCGTCTGTCCCCCTTAGCCAGGGGTCCTAGCTGCGGACGACGTGCTTACGGTCGGCTACACGTCGGGAAAAGTTAGTAGAATGATAAAACAAAAATAAAATGTAAATTAGAAATAAAGTTAATAAATATCTCGTGTCACAATTTGGTATTGTATTATCATTATCGGTTGTAGTTGTGATTCTACAATTATTTTTTTCAATTCTGCATTTCGAATCGAGTAATCTCTAACGCGCAGAGTATCTCAGCTAGAGAAGACCACTTTCGAGAACTGGAATCGATATTATGATAGTTCCTAATCCCTGCTCTTGTATGAACTCATTTGCATTTCACTTAATTCATATTACTGTTCAACGAAGATTCTACTGTATTCTTCTATATGTCTAATTTAAAATATCTCATTTTTCATATTTTATTAATGATGCGTATTAGAACAGATCTGCATTTTCTACCCTTTGACGTTGCACCGTTACGAGTTGTGTGATAGCGATCCAAAGTATTACCTATTCTCATTATATAATTTGTCGACATTATTATCGGACACAATAGTTCTGCGATTATTACGAAGGAAGATTAATGATTAATGATGCGTATTAGAATAGATCTGCATTTTCTACCCTTTGACGTTGCACCGTTACGAGTTGTGTGATAGCTATCCAAAGTATTACCTATTCTCATTATATAATTTGTCGAAATTATTGTCGGACACAATAGTTCTGCGATTATTACGAAGGAAGATTGAGCTATTATATCGTACGGAAACCACAATGCATCGATTGTTCGCGAGTGTACGCATCGGTTCCTGATTGTAACGCGTTATTAGCTAGGGACCGTACCTCGCGGGGCTCGACGCGCAGTTTATTGATATTGTTAATGAGATCGGCGCATGTGATAGACTAGCGATTGACAAATTGAAACTCAAACTTTTTTTATTGCATATTGCGCTTGTTAATTGGAGTAAACATTAATATTTAATGCTTTGTTATTTTCTTTTCAAATGCATGATCCTGGTTATCTTTGAAATTTAGAATATAGATTTAACGGTCCAAAATATATTATAAAATATATTTCATTACGTACCCAAAATTTTGCCGCAGGATTGAAGTTATCACTAAGTCCAGGCGATGAAATTTTTAAGTAACAATAGTATTTTGTCTGAGACCCAATCTGAACAGGTGCGCTTTCGTAAAAAAAGTCGTTCGAGGGAGTTAATCCTTTAGTTGGTGAAACGTACTCCACTCGTTCGACCAGGGTAAACAGTTGACGTTTATCTTAAATGCATAACGCGAATGGCGAAATAATGAAAGTTCAGTTAATAGAAGTGACGATGAAACAGATATCGAGTTAAATGGGTTAATGAAGTTGCAGGGGTCTGATCAAATTTGCCAACGAGTATCGGGCGTGGAACGGTACAGTGGTTCGACGCCGCTGAATATTTTATTATCCGCAAAAAGCGGTCGGACGTGCCAGTCGAACGAACAATTTTATTAAATAATCCATACTCCGCTCTATCGGTTGAACTTTCGAAATTCGTTGATATTGTTAATCAGGAAACGATATTAGTTGACAGAATGGTGGTTACGCGCAACGATAACGTATTGACATTTTCCATGGATTCGAAAGACCAAATGTTAAGTAATATACTATAGAAAACAGAAAAAAATAAAAAAGAAAGAAAACAGAAAAATTGCCATGTATTATATCGATAGGTTGCTATGTACGAATAAGAAAAATCAATTTAGATGCCAGAAAACGGCAGTGATAACGCCACGTTGTAAAAGAAACGTTGTTGAATAAGTATTAACAAATTTATTATGCTATAATCCCTTACATTTTTCCTTATTGAAGTCATGAATCCATTATGATTACTAAATTATCAGTCGTGAATATAATTTCAAATTAATTGTAATCGTTAATCAGATTTTTCTCAACTCCGCTAATGCAACGTGTTCGGAATACGAAGTGACAGGTAGGAGAGTAACTAGACGTATGATCAGCCGTGTACAATTGTGAGTGATCCGGGCGGCGCGTAACGTAATCCAATAATCGTGGAACGAAGCCGACCAGCCCTCTAAGAAGCTTACTTTTTACATGAAGGTGCTTCCATCTCGGTAACCTCTGTGCGCTTAATTGGTTTTTTGCTCGCATACGTTTATTAAAGGCCGCCGTTACAGTTTGTGTACGGTAATAACAAAATCGGCCCGGCGATTCTTCGCTGCATCGATCGGCTTCCGCTGTCTGTTTGCTGTTTTTTAACATCATTTGCATGGCAAAGTTTAATTAACGAATATTGGAAACCTGGAACGTTTACGTTGTTAGAGATACGACGTGAAGTAATAAATACAGCTGGAATAAAGCAACTGGTTTAGTCAAATAAAAGAATTAATAAAAACTGATATTCGAATGTAGAATAACAATAAACTAATAAATCTTGTAATACATATTAGGCCAATGGCTATTATCGTTTAGATTATCCTCAAAAATAAAAGATTTAAGACAAAATTTAATTACTAAAGTAATAATAATTTTTCTCTAGGTGGAGACGATAAGAAGATGTTCTCTATTTTTTAATGGAACGGTATGGCCTCATTTACAGTCTCGTACAGTGTTTCAATATAAATACAATGACTTGTTACAAGATCATTCAATGTCGCCCAAGATCAACAATAGAAAACAAATTGTCTCAGAGCACTTTTCTCCGAGTGATCCGCTACTGATTCATGCCTCTACTTCGAATCTTGAACACACAAACGACGTTGAAATGTTTTCAGCTCGCTTGCTATTTCTCACCGTTTTCGGCAGCAGGAAATAAATGGAACTACTTTAAATCGAGTCACCGAAAAACATGTCGTGCCCGATTCGAAACAGTAGATGAAAATGTGAAATTGCCAATTTGGTTGCCGAAATCCGTATTCGATGCAATTAAAATTCAATTCGGCGTACCGTCCAAGGAGAACGTGGCCGAATCGGGAGCGAAATTAATTGCACCCTGGCACACCAAATGTCTCGTCTAACGCACGAGTACTTTAAAAACTGATGAATTTCAGTTCAATTGAATATAATACTATGCAGGCGGGTACTTGCGAAATTATACTTCAACTTTTATTTAGGACACGCTTATCGATTTTGTTCTACCGTCGCAATGTGATAATGATACAAAAAGGAAAAAGGAGGTGGTCGGTGATTAACATCAATTAAGATTGCGTATACGTGCTTGTCATACACTTTGAGAAAGCAGCTTGTTCCTCACAGCGATACAACATCGAATAAAATTGGAAACTAACGATCTTGTGGCTTTGAAGTCCCTCTACGAGGCAGTTCTGTTGAAACCCGTTTAGCTTTGCGTTCTACTAAACGTAATGAATTTTCGTTGAAATCCAACTTTACAGAAATCTGGAAGCTTCAGCTTACCCTATTAACAAAATCGTATTAATGACTGTCGGATAGTTGTAGAGTGATTCAGCAAATAAATACCATCTACAATTATTCATTGGTTACCGACGTCGTTATAAAGCTTTGATAGGAGCGCATTTATATGCAATGTATAATATTTAATGATCACCGTCGAGTAATGAATTCATACACATGAATTTTAATTATTGAAGAATAGAATTGTTTAACAGTTTCAAGAGACTAATATTTATCGGAATTGATTCCAAATTCATGTATCGTTCATCTTGTTTTTTCACTGCCCGCACAATGAATTTTTCCATCTCAGAAAGTAGGAATTATTTTTGACGTTCACAGTGGATGGGTTATCGAACTTCAGTTTCATCGGTGATTTACAATTTTGCTTTGAAAAATGCGCGAGCACTCGCGTATTTATGGTTGACTTATTAAAATCGATTTTCATCGCTGCACGCGATGTGTCGATGTTTCGCATTTTCGTTCCTATCCTGAGCTCGGTTAGATATACGTTTCCGCTCGCGTCGCAGTTCTTCTACTCGAGAATCTTGAAGATTGAAACCCGAGCTGGCGAGGAAAGAAGCAGAAGGTGAAAGGCTGGCCCAAAGCTGCTTACGATTATATTCCGTACCACCTTAGTTATCTTCTCCTGTCTATGGAAAAGATTACATGCTATTTATTAACACTCTTATTTCTTTTACTTACCCTCTCTTCTTAATCTCTCAATCTAACCGCGTCATTTCTTATCTCAGAATTTCTATCATTCTCTCTTATCTGATTAAAATATATAATTGTAAAAAAAATACTTTTAGATGATAAATAAACTCCAATTTGTGATATTTTTTCAGCAATTCATCAGTTCGTTGTGATATAGGATTAACTGATGCACGTTAGATAATCTACGATAACGTAATTTGCAACGTATAGAAATACGAGCATAAGGTGATACTTTGGCGTCAAAATCTGTTTGACAAAGATTATTTTTAACATTCGTCTGCGCGTAATCTTACATAATGAATATGCAACATTCAAATAAATGTATTTATGAGAGTTACATTATTCTGAGTGGAGTTCTTATCAGAGACGAATTTGAAATACGCTTTCACGATTAAGGTGTCGTTCCACAGGGGCGTGAAATTATTCTATCCTTTATTGAAAGCACGCGCGTGGAATAGATAATAGTGTAAATAGCCGAAATTTATCGACGGTACGTGAATATTCTCGTGATATTATCCCTGCATAATTCGAGCTAGAATGCTCAATTTATTAATATTTGGGGAGCGTACAAGGCGATGTCTTCCGATAGGGAATCCGATAAGATCGATAAGGAATGAATAATTCATTAAGACAAATCCGTAATTAATTTAAGGATATCATCATGTTCCGCGTCATTAACTACTCATACTGATTTTATTTACTGTCCTCGATGCATACATTCGAGTATTGTTTGAAGCTTTAATTAAAACGTCAGGACCAATGGAATTATCAAATAAACTCTGTCAGATGGCCACTTCGACGTATTAAATGAACGAATATAATTGTGAACTGCATTGCAACGTAATGATCCAGTTTACCAGTCAATATTAACGATGATTTAACGTTCCTGCAAAGAGAATACGTATCACACGTATCAAATTACTTTTAATATTTCTCTTCGCCTGATTTGTCATCGAAACGTGTATTAAAAAGGTTCGAAATGATGTATACGAGATAAATTTTTCCACGTACCGCGTGACAGTAATGTTTCTACATATAGAAAATGTCTGATTGGACTTATTGTTACGATACGCATAGTGTTTCATGCATCAGCAGCCTCGATTCGGCGCGCGCTCTGTTTTTATTGTCTGGCACGGCTCTTTTTCCTAGCAATCTCCTTCTCCTTTCCTCTTCTTTTCTCCTCCTACCGGCGGTATCTGGGTCGATCAGGCCGTGTTCATTCTAGCACGTCGAAAAACCGCGCACCACACTCGGACACGCCGAATGCAATTTCACCTCCTCCCATTGAGTGAAATCACGAACCCTCCTCGCCGGTCAGAATCGTTGGCCTGACGCTCGATTACGATTCCTGGGGTTTATCGCGATTCCTGAACTTTACCGCGGCACTGTCGCTTATCTACCACGATATACGTCGTTCTGAAAAAAATTGAACACTTAGGCTTCGTTGATAAGCGTTATCTTCCTGCGTCTTGAGAGTCAATTTGTGGAAAATACGATTTTCAATTACGATGCTACGATACGTTTTTTTTGTGTCTGGCAATTAAGTAAAATGATTGAAAAAAATTGAAATATTAGTTAGAAATTATTTTGCAATCAGGTTAGAGCAATCAGGTTTAACTGATAAGTGTTATCTTTTGTGGAAGTGATTTATTTGTCTCAAGAGTCGTCTCTTTAGGAAGCATGGTTTTTAATTGTGGAACGCTTTTCTTATCTGTTAATGTTAGTCTTATCTGTCTGAAATACTTTTCGTTGTTTGTTGTTGTTAGATCCGTTTAATAAAGAGTGTGTATGCGACATGGAAAATTATAGATCGCACGGTACGGTATGCCATCGTAAATCCATTTTTTATTGGGAGGTTCTAAACGAGAACCTTCATCAGAACTTTGAACAAACGGCTCTCCAATCTCGAGTTCTCTTTCCGCAGCACTAACGACTTCCCTTTTCAAAAGAACTTTGCGAGTTTAAGCGTTCTTAAAAAACGAGTCGCGGCCAGCCGGATTTTCACTACAGGTATAATGCTAATCAGGCACCAATTAATTTCAAGCATGTACGCACACGCATATGAGTTATTTCAGGCAAATATCAGTAGTGTCTAAACTAATTTATTAGAATATGGAATCTCATGCAAAATCATATTCTTTGAAGTATAATATATTTTGAAAAATGCAATTCATTTATGTAGAGTTTCATTTTTATAATTTCATCAATCATTATAAAGAATTTATAATAAGACAAATAATAAGTGCAACTTGCTTTATTCTATTATTTTCTTAAAAAAGAATATGCTCATGTCAATTAGATGTATCTAAGGTCACTTGCAAAACATTCATGAATTAAAGTGTACCATATACTTGTTCCTTTTCATGTCGCTAATACTGCTCTTTCTGGTGCTTCGGTTCGCTAAACTTTATCGATGATTCCTTGTTATCACTACTAGAAATCAGGGGCAAACGAGTTTTAACTTGCATGCTGTGAAAAATCAACGGATTTTTCTGGCTCGTACGTGTGTATTGGACCGAATTTCGGCTCGATTCGATTCGGTTCGACGGCGTTCGTCCGGCCATTGATTCCGGCTTATCGAGTCGCGTTAAAAGTGCTGACTATCCAATAAATCCGACGAGACGATGGGAGAGGTCAGCTCAACTTCGTCTCTCTTCTTAACCCCTTTCATCCTGAAAGTCTGAAACCTTTGTAAATCTAATAGGCCTGGGTCTAATTGTATTCAAATGTTACAACAAACGGAGTAGCGTGGGTATCCATCATTCGCGGGTTTCCGGTGTGGCGCGTGCCTGTTGCCGGGAACGGGAAAAAGGAGTAAGTAATTCTACGCTTGTTCCCTGATCGGAATAACATATTGCCAATTTCCACTCGTTTCCACCTCTCGAAACGATTTCAAAGCTAAATGGGTTTCCACCAAGATTTCCCTTTTTGTCCCCGTTTTTCATTCCCTCTTCGTTTCCTTCAGAATTCTTCGATTCCTACTGCTGTCTGCTATGCAGATTGATGAATAATTGAACTCTAAATGGGACTTTGTCAATGTGAACTTCCGTCGGATTGTTTTACCCCGGTGGGTGAAAGAAAGTATCTCTCGACAATAGTTCGATATTATGAAGCTTCAGATTCAAATGATGATTTAAACACAGTTAAAAGCTGAATCGTTATATTCTGGTAAAATTAGATCGTATTATCTTTTCGAAAAGCCTAAGAAAATCATTGATTCGTGTGTCAAAGAAGCAAAATATAAATAAGTGCAAACAATTGTACGCGTATTTCAAATTTTATATCAATTACAGTTTATATTTTTTATAAAAGTGTAGGACGATTAATTCTGGCGTTGAAAAAATAGGATACGATTTTATACATATACGTCATGTTTCGTATAAATTATAATACGTCCGTACACATAACAGAGAGATCTGGTAATTTCATTTTTCAATTTAAAGTGCAAACAGTGAGAGAGGAAGGAAAATCAATTTCCATGAAAAGCTGCTTGTTTGCGGGTAACAATAAATAATTTTGTTGCGCCTTTCAAAGGAATGTTTTTCGTTAAATTTTTTTTATCAGCAATTTTTTTAAAACGAGTCCCTCTAAAGGAAATTTCTTTTCAGTTAGAAAAAACTCTCCTAATTTCCACGCAAAGAAAGAACATTTACGTTGATTTACCGAGCGTAAAAAAGTGTAGAGGGAGATAGATTTAAATGCTTTACTTAAGCGTCGTTTCTAAAAAAAAGGGACAAGTGATTTCGGGTAAGTTAAGAGAACTACTGCGGTCTAATATGAATTTCAAATGGGCTTTGCTTAAAACGGGTATATCGATGGCTAATCTGCATTTTTTTGCGGACTGGCTTACCCGCTTATTTGCCCATTCTCCCTTTCTCCGTTCAAAAATCTGGATTAACGTCCCTTTTACTTTTTGTCTCGTTTCGAGAAACAAGGGATTTACATTTTAATTCAATCCAATTTCTGCGGAACGGTATCTTGACAAAAACATTCACCAATCCCATCAATCTCATTGTACTCTCTACCTTATATTTTTAATTCTTATTAGGAGAACTGGAAGGCTAATTATTTTTTTATTTAAATGTCCCGTTAGACTTTATTAATCCGTAGTAACAACTATTGTGTACAGTGTTCCGTGGATAAATAGTCTTAAATAAAAAATTGCACTGTGTTAGGTATTAATTGCACTAGGTATTAATTGCACTGTATAAAAATTTGCACTGTATGTAAAATTGCACTGTATTGTCATTGTATTAGATGGATCGGAAACTTATGTCGTTCTCTTACATTAGATTGACACGTGTAGAAACGACATTACTTTCCGGTCCACCTAATATTTCTATAACTCATATTTTTAATCTTTGTTACGAGAGGTGAAGAATAAATTGTATGCGTAATTTTATGTCAAACACGGGAATTGTGTAACGTTGAATTGCTTGCTAATTATATTCACTTTAAAGTTAACGGGTTGGTTTAGATTGATATGAATATTTCGTAAATACGTCGTTGTTGGAAATATAAGAGAGTTCTTAGTTCGAAGTGTTTCATCGCAGTTAGTGTACGCTTTATGGTAAATCAGAGAATTATTTCCAATAATTCTACGTTCAGTACAGTGATGTATCTATGCTATTCTATTCGTGTTACATGCAATTTCCTACGAACAACTAATTTCAGATATTTCAGTTAATAACACTGTGTGCAGTCAGGAAATTTTGAATTTGAAAGCGGAACAAACATCTTAGCCTAATCGAACGTTTTGCCGTCAGAGATGATATTATCGATAATTAGATTCCCGTGTTATGCCGTTATACCATGGAGGGAAATTGGTGTAATTACAACTAGGAATAGACAGTGAGCACGCTTTGATTAAAAGTTTAGACTCCATTGGTCCACAAGCGTCCATTAGCGTAGACCAAAGGTAGTGTTGGGAAATAATGACATCAAATCGACTACACTGTAATTGTTTCCTTGTTGAGGGAGAATGGCTATAATTGCCAGTTACATCCAATTAAATTCGAAATTTTAATAATTTTCTTTTTCATGTTTCATTGTAAAGTCAAAAATACATTTACCATTTTAAGTGATGATTTTTATTTTCTTATATCACTTTAGCATATTTACGTACTATACTACAAAATAATTGTACATATAGTCTGTGATACTCTGTGGTATAGTATGTACAGGGTGGGTCATCTAATGTTTGCATCTGATATGTCTTTGCCATTTTTAAAGATACGTCAAATGTCAAAGACAAAGTTGAATGGTTCAATGGATCTCGCAGTGAAACTTGTAATAAACATACCAAGTATAGTAGAGAATATTCTACAAGATGTACGTCTGCCTAAGAAAGTGTTTCATGTGCATGTACGTAATAATAATCTCCTGTACTTCCTATCACAAACTGCCATAAATGATTGATAGACCGGAGATTACAAGATTTTAATCTGTGCATACTGCGGTAAGTTTATAACAATTTCGCTTGAACGGAATTCTCTCAGGATGACGAATACAAGCCAGGCTATTACATTGTATCCACGGCGTTAATTTCTGTTAAACATCTAACAGCCCATTCGAAGTGGCCCGCTTTGCATTGCGAATCCCGTAACGACCGTTTTCCTGCTCTTATCTCAACCGCGACCGAAACTCTACTCCGCGTCCGCTTTGCCTCTTATAAGGTAAAACTAGTACCGATTATGATACACGTTAAACCAATTATGAAACATATTCCAACAGAAATGTAAGATGAAACATAAAATTAATTAGAAGAATTAATATCGACATTTTGCATACTATTCCATATAATTGCTAACATTTTCATATGAAGTAATCAATTATGAAATGTCTAATGTTTCAAATAAATACAGAAAGTGAGCTAGTAACACGTGCATTATAATTTTTTATATATATATTTTTATAGAAATTTTTGTATCGTATTGTAAGTATTACATAACTCTTTGTAACGAGACTCGCGTTGTATTTTTTTACTACGTTGATCTTTTTAAAATACTTTTAGGCATTGTTATCATGACTCGATAAAACCTAACATTTTCGTTATTTAATACGAGTTCTCGCCGAGGCAAAAATCGATAGTTTTCTTTGGGTTTCCTTTGCCGGCTACCTAGCTGGCGCCAGCATTCCTTTGAAGATTCGCCGACAGTAGTTCAGGTCGGTAAATTATCAGCCGCTATACGCCTGATCATACTCGAATATTTCTACTTGTTAATCGCGTGCTGTACCAATCTTCCCTACTTTGGCAACAAATGTGTTAATATCATGAACCAATGTGTTCAAAAGAATTCTTGGAAAATAAAATATGTGATTGGACTATATGTAATGAATATACATGTATTGTTTATAGAGTCACTTTTTATTCTACGTGTAAAATTATAAATAATTACCAATAATTACCAATATTTTCAAATACCTCTTTCTCCTAAGAAAGTTTTATAACTAAATAGTACATAATAATCAGTATAGTACATAATAGTCAATTTGGCGTGAAATGGATTTCAACTTTCATAAAACGGCATCAAAACATTTTTATGCAACTTTAATTATAAGCTTCGAAAGAGAATTAAATTGTACGGAAGTTAGTCGTCCCAAAGTTTGAAACCGTATAACTTGATCGAGCAGGTATAGCGTTAATTGATATTAATGGAAGGCTATTTTTGGATAATATTATCGGAACTACCTCCTGGTATCTGTACGATGTACGTTTGAGGTAATATCGTTGGCGTGTACGCACGTGGGTGAATATATTCCGTGAGTGTCACAGGGATAGGAACCCTCTCAAGAATCTGATTATTGCAGCCTTGGTGTGTACGCCAAGGTTTCCACGCGAATACTTGAAAACTTCGATGCCCCGTAAATGAGATTCGCAGTTGATGCGGGTTTTATTAAAATTACCGATTATTGGCTCCCATCACGAATACTTCGACGATTTTCAAATTCAGTTTCGACCTCGCTTGCCATTCTACACGCACGTTCATAGTCAACATCATTTATCATAATTAAACTGCTAATTTTTCGCATTTATGATATAAAAAATACATGTATGCATGAAGCTTCACAAAATATTAAAAATATGTATATAATATTTATTCTACTGGACTAATATAAATCAATATGCATTATACCAGAATCAAGTGTTCAATTCAATTTATTTATAATAAAAAATTAAATATTATTTGTAATATTATTGATATTACGAGTTATTTAGAATGTTTTAATTAAAGTTGTTAAATACTGAGAAAATGTTCAAATTCGCTGGGAATGGGTTGTAAGCCAAGAAGTTGGGGTATACCTGGGATGTTAACAAATCTCGATGAGGAATCACGAGACTGAGGTAAATTCGGTGGAACTGACTGAACTTCTCTCAGACTAACATTTCACTGGGTAATGTCAAACATCATTTAGCTGGCTATTGGTCCATGTGTCTACACAGGTCATAGGTAATAGCTAGATACATGTATGTACATACGCATGGCATAGGTATTCGACCATCGCGTGGCTAACGTAGTCTCTGATGCTACCAATGCTAATTGAATGTATATGCACGTTACTGCGCGTACGCGTATGAATGCATCCTTATGTACGTGTGAGTCGCTTAATTCTGCCACCTGAATTTGTACAAACTATGCAAATTGTATCGTGAACTACTATACGAAACTTTGTTTTAATAAAATAGTAAACTGTTTGTTCTATGAAAAGGCATTTTCAGTTCGTTATTAATATTATACCATTACCACATTTAACTTCATTACACGACTCAATAATTATTAAATAATTTTCAAATCGTCGTCACTGCTAAATAACCACAACGATCAAAATGAATGGTTGCATTGATCACAAATACGAACTGTATAAAAAATGAATTTATGTAAGCTTTCTCTCCTTTCCGCAATGGTTCATAAACTTCGGTGAGATTGAAACTTTCCAAATTATCCCTTTGCACTCGTATGTCCACTCTCAGCCACCAAAGCCTTTTTACCGTTACGCTCGTATGTCTGCTCTCAGCCACCACAGCAAGGAACTATACGAATCGTGTACTGTATGCATTCATGTATCAGATTTCACTTTTCCTATACGAACCTCGATGTCTAAGGAACCTATTTACGAACTACTACAGTGCTCCATCGACTGGAGATAACGAAATCCAATATAAACAAATGTCATCACCCAGCGCTTGCCATGCAAGACGCAGCGGCGAGTCAGTCCATTTTTGAACCTAATGAAATCGACAACGTTCGGCAATACCTCGTAGAATTCCAAAGTACATTTTATAAATTGTATTTAACAGTTATTAAACATTCTTTCTTCTTAACACGTTGCCGGCCGCTGTCACGTACGCGTGACTTATGTTCGCCAACAATGATGCTTCATATCGACGTTTTTATAGGTAGACATATTATGGCAAAGTTACATTTGACGATCAGGAAACTTGGTTTCAACTGTTTTCCCCTCCCTATTCACCCGACTGTCTTTTATTGAAATCTTTTTTCATGGACGCTTGTTTTGTTAGTTTGAGACTGTCTTTCACTGCATTTAAATATCGGAACCGTACGTTATATTTAGTACAAGTTTTAAAATACCCTCCAAAATGCTCTACGATGAGGAAATATATGCTGATCTATTATCAGAAGATGATAATTGCTCTGATAGTGAAAGTGATTCGGACAGTGGGAGTGATATAATTGAGACGATTCAAAAATAAAGGAAGAACAATAATTAGTGAATCTGAAAGCGATGAAGAGAATTCTGTAGCAAATGATTGGTCAGAAGTTGATTTTAAACCTAACTTTCATGCTTGCCTGGATAAAAATTATATTCCAACTACTTATGTTGCGAAAAGTTGTGTAAATATCATCGTTGGCGAAGAGTAGTACTTGTGTGAATCTCGCCGGCGGTACCGTAACGGCGCTTCGATAAATGCGCGGCAGGCAAAGTGTTAAAATATTCCACAATAATTCCCCAAAATGGCAAAAAGAAAGTTACCGCAAGAAGTGTTCTACAGTTTTATGAGAAAATCGTGCAAGTGGTGGCGAAAACTTTTTTTCTGGGGATTAGAGATTTGTGCAATAAATAGTTATATTTTATATAAGGAGTCAGCTAGAAGGGAGAGCAGAAAACCTATGTCACGTTTTATGTTCGTCCGAAAATTGGTTGTACAATTGGTAGGTAATTTTCGTGGCGGAGCAGATTCAAAACCAGGAAGACCATCGACCTTCGATAAGGATGAAAGACTGAATGGAAAACTTCATATATTGCGGCATTGCGAAAATGTAAAAAGTAAAGATTGTACCGTCTGTTCAAACAGAAAGATTAAGGGTGGAAGGCACCAAACCAGTTATGTTTGCGATACATGCACTCGAAAACCTGGCCTACATGTTGGAGAGTGTTTTGAAAAATATCACACGAAGGAGAATTATAAAACATAACTTTTATACAAAAACATATCACTAGAGATGAGTGTATTGAATAAAGATATATCTAAAGTTCACAAAACTATTACTAAATCTTGTTTATACATCCTAAACTTGCGTGTTACGTATCCCTGCTTTATTGACGGAAATTAATTCCGAGAAGTACGATACCCATCTCCAAATTTAATCCGAGCGCAAAATTATTGGCGTTTGAATTCTGCAAGAGTATCAGGAATCCATATCAGTATCAAATTCCGAGGAGGATAACGAGCATTGGAATGGTCTTTAAGTATGGAAATGGAGATACGGTCGTTGCGTCTAATGAAAACCTTACGCGTGGACAGTTTTGATTTCACCGACATTCCGTATCGCGACGTCTTGATTGAAAATTTAATACGGTTCTATCGCGACGGGGATATTAACGAAAACCATTACTAGATACTTTCGCGCGACCCACGCAGACACCGCTTGACATTTCGCAGAAATATCGCCGGTCGGCTGCCAACACGTTCAGAAAACCACGACTCATCGCCCATTTCATTTCCTCCTGACGCCGCGACGTTTAATTAATTCCTAAATCGTGGAAAGACGAAAACGTCGTCCGTTCTCTCGCTCCGTCGAGTCCGCCCTGATTAATTCCAATCAAAAGCGGTGTTAAATTAATCAGAACTATTATCAAGTACAATCGATACCGTCGAATTATGCGAAGATTTCAATAGGTAACCAGTGTTCTTTCTCTTTTCCCTCTCGTCCAGTTCGTCGTAATTAATTTCAATCAAAAGTGGCATTAAATTAATCAGAACTAATATTAAGTACAATCGATCTCGTCGAATTATAAATTTGTATTACCTGAGGATATTATTTAGAGATTTATTAAATTATTGACTTGAAATTAACAGGAAAATTAGTGGTAAATCTGGTTTAAGCATTGACTGCTTCATCGGTGATGAAATTACTGTAAATAATGATCACGGAATGAATATTTCGATGAATTATACAGTAACGAGATCAGTTCAAATGAAATCAGTTCCCAGTTGAATTCATAATCACGTTATTATAGCGCTGTTTTAAAGACATGAAAATTTCAATTGCAAAACGTGTCGCAGGTTAATAGGTTCAATGTAAAAACGTTATTGGAAATGATAATAAAATATTAAACAGGGAGTATCGAGAGAAGCTGAGTTATCGATTGTTATGAAAATGTACTTATGTACTAGCTGCTCGGTGAAAACTTGAGGGACCTCTCTTCAAGGTAACACGTTAATTGCTCTCGAAGTTTCCTCATTGCCGAGGATGAAATCCATTAAGCTCGCCCATTGTTTACACAGAAATTTTTTCCTTTCTTCATTCTTTTACTTTCTTTTTTTTACCCCAGTTCGTAAAG
>SHCU01000030.1:369540-412652 GCA_004307685.1 Ceratina australensis
TAGGTAACCAGTGTTCTTTCTCTTTTCCCTCTCGTCCAGTTCGTCGTAATTAATTTCAATCAAAAGTGGCATTAAATTAATCAGAACTAATATTAAGTACAATCGATCTCGTCGAATTATAAATTTGTATTACCTGAGGAATTTATTTAGAGATTTATTAAATTATTGACTTGAAATTAACAGGAAAATTAGTGGTAAATCTGGTTTAAGCATTGACTGCTTCATCGGTGATGAAATTACTGTAAATAATGATCACGGAATGAATATTTCGATGAATTATACAGTAACGAGATCAGTTCAAATGAAATCAGTTCCCAGTTGAATTCATAATCACGTTATTATAGCGCTGTTTTAAAGACATGAAAATTTCAATTGCAAAACGTGTCGCAGGTTAATAGGTTCAATGTAAAAACGTTATTGGAAATGATAATAAAATATTAAACAGGGAGTATCGAGAGAAGCTGAGTTATCGATTGTTATGAAAATGTACTTATGTACTAGCTGCTCGGTGAAAACTTGAGGGACCTCTCTTCAAGGTAACACGTTAATTGCTCTCGAAGTTTCCTCATTGCCGAGGATGAAATCCATTAAGCTCGCCCATTGTTTACACAGAAATTTTTTCCTTTCTTCATTCTTTTACTTTCTTTTTTTTACCCCAGTTCGTAAAGGAATGACGACACTAATAAGAAGCGAAGAATAAAGAGAGAGAGAGAGAGAGAGAGAGAGAGAGAGAGAGAGAGAAATGCGTGGAAATGAATGGAAATAAGCGTCACGTAATTCCTCGATGAGTTGTAAAGGAATCTTGTTACTAGCAAATTGTTTTGCCTGTTCACTTCCTCTTCTTTTTACTTCTTGATGCTAATTTTTTCTAGTGTACATTCATAGTTTTTATTAAAATGAAACTTGTAACGCAACGTTTAATTACTATTATTAAAATAAAATGAAGTTTCTAGGAATTGTTATTTTTTCTACATTGATGCAGTATCTGCGATTACGAATTAATAGATATGTTTGAGAAGAGAGAGAGAATGAGGAAGGAATGATTAAATTTAATGAGGAAATATTGAATTTTATATGTATTATTCATATTCCGGGAATACTTTTTTTAGTTGTGTTCAAAGTTATGCATAGCATGCTTTAAAGTACTTATACTTTGCTTTTTAAATTATATTTAAAATAGTTTGTTTTAAGAGTAATGTCAATAATGCGAATACTTGTATCTTGCAATATCATAATTGTTTATCAAAATAACTCTTAAGCAGGATCTTATTTCTCAACGTGTCTTCATCCTAGCACGAATTAATTCGCATTTTACGCGCGGATTTATTTGTTAGTAGCTTTTGTCAAGGGTTGATTGTGAGTCTGGCGTAAATCTTGGAAGACGATGCGCCGGTATTGCTCTCCCTCTCTCTCTATCCTTCTCTTTCATGACGCCGCAACGTGATACATTCGAGGGAAGATCCGTTGGCACATGCGATCCTCGCGCGACTTGCAAACAAATCCATATGACCGTGCTCGCGACTCTTGGCAAACAGGCGCTAAACGCACACGATTCTGTTCCCTGCAGACGGTCTCACAAATGGATATTGCGGATATGATCCCTTAATTCTCTCACTTAAAGTTACTTGTCAAATTTCGTTACATTATATAAATATTTCGTAATAAAGTAAAATTATAAAGAATTCTCTCATAAGTTCTTGCTTTTTTTTATAAGAAAAATACTTTATATTTGTAATTCAGATAGATATGATTTTCTCAGTGTTGTGTGACTAAATTATCACGAATATGGAAGCCAATATCGGAGCACAAAGTAAAAGGATATGCTAAAAAAGAATGCGAATGATAAAGTGACTGACAAAGTATTTGAACCGCAGAGGATGCCAACAGTGATACATCAACGGGTTAGACAGTACGGAAGTCAGAAGAAGCTATTTCATTGTTTTCGGTTGTCTAAAGATTTCTGGCAGTTCTATACGATAGGAAATGGACCGTGTTCCAACTTCCAAGGGCAAGCGGGCCCTTGGATAATATATGCTTTATTATACGACTTTTTACAAATGTATACAAATATTTACTAACTTGAATAAGATTAGTGCTACTTCTTATAAATATGTACAGAAACACTAGTTAATTACATAAATCTCCTATACTACATTTCAAAGTCATAACTGTTCATCCTTCTATTATTCTTTATTTTGTGTGATACTGAAGCTCACTCAAACTGACATAGAGTCTATGCTCGCCATTTAAATTTGATTATGCCCCGTAGCACAGAAAGCGGATGAAAGGAAGTCATAAATCATTTTGTACGATAATCGAATACGTTAACAATGAAATATTTACAGTGCCATCTTTTATAACCTTCCACGGATAACTTTATTACCTTTGGAATATCAACGCGAACAGAGTCAATCTCTTTCGAATTTCCTCGAAATATGTTATACCTCCTGTATTGAAAAATGGATTCTCCTAAATCTTATCAGTAAACTAAGGATTTCATGCATTCGTAAAAAAGCTGTAAACAAGAATGTACAGAATGTTAAACAAGAATGTACAGAATGTCAAAGATATGATGGAAATTCGGACACGTATGAAACCCTTGTAAATGGAAGACATTTATTGCTATTCGAATTTTTATCAAATTCATCAATCAGTCTTACTTCCACATTTATAAATATAATTTTTCGTTAAACGTTTGAAGCCTGGAATGCAGAACATTTATGAAGAGAAAAATGAATCTGAATTTAGGTGACATTTTTTAAACGCAAAAGTTTTATTTCCCATAAAAATCCGTGGTCTGTTTATCAACTCCTGACTGTGATAGATCCATACATTTTAAACATTAAACGTATTCATACGCTAGCACATGCGAAACGCGAAGGGAGGAGTGCCAAGAAAAGTTGGCTTTCATGCATATTCTGCTTCCACTACGAACCGCATTGCCTTTTTACGTATCAGCGCTGCAGCTACGATATTGTTTTCATATTTCACCGCGAACATGAGAAAATTTCGAACCGAGCACCTTCCCCATGGAAATTCACGAGTACGCCGACAATGAGAAGAATAAAGACAATACCCGAGTACATGTTGAACTGTTTGTTAAATACTAGAGAAATGTATTGTAGGTATATGCATACTGAAATGTATTGAAGTATAAATGAAAACAAGTTAATAATTAAAATATGTATTTCGATGTTTTGAAAAATGTTAAATGAGCGAAAGATCGGTCAGTTTAATAAAATGAACGTAACCAGAATATTATTTAATATTAATATGAATAAAGAAATCGACGGAATGTGTAAATTTGCGCAATAAGAAAACAATTCGAAATTTTCATTTATTATATATTGTCACATCGCAATTATGAAAGTTCAAAGACTTACAGATAGTGGCTAAATCCTTATTTACTTCCAGTATGCGCAACACTTTAATTCACTCTTGCAACCGGACAGTATCGATTTCATATTCCGCACGGAAATGTTTCAATATTTACGGAACGTTGCTCTGATTGAGGGCTCAGACATGAATAAAACATGGCTCGATACAAGGAAGAAAGACAAATTTGCCGACAGTTCTCGGACCAGGCTTTACCGGGTCGACGAAAACTTAAAGTGGCACGTCTCAACGCGAACCCCGAAAACTTTGCCAATTTCATAACAGTTAAGCCCCTTCACCAGTTGACCGCGATTTACGGTTTGAGAGCTATGTTAAGCCTTAACCAGGCTGAGATACATGTCTGCGGATTGCCATCGATTTATATTTTATTCATCGTTCATGAAAAAAACACAACAAATCAAACACATTAAAAAGTTTGATGATTGAGATTTATAAAGGATGTTTGCATGAAAAATAATTTAATCTGCACTTCAGTTCTGATCTTTTCAATATTATTGTATTAAAAGAAATGTATTGAAGCATGTATTTAAATAACTAATTACGGAATATATAGCCTTCAATTTAGGTTCTACAATTAAGTTATTAAAAAATGAAAAAATTTTATAGGAAGCAACTGTGTATCCATAACGGAATAGTGTATTGAAAAACGAAGAACGGAAATTACNTCAGTTTAATAAAATGAACGTAACCAGAATATTATTTAATATTAATATGAATAAAGAAATCGACGGAATGTGTAAATTTGCGCAATAAGAAAACAATTCGAAATTTTCATTTATTATATATTGTCACATCGCAATTATGAAAGTTCAAAGACTTACAGATAGTGGCTAAATCCTTATTTACTTCCAGTATGCGCAACACTTTAATTCACTCTTGCAACCGGACAGTATCGATTTCATATTCCGCACGGAAATGTTTCAATATTTACGGAACGTTGCTCTGATTGAGGGCTCAGACATGAATAAAACATGGCTCGATACAAGGAAGAAAGACAAATTTGCCGACAGTTCTCGGACCAGGCTTTACCGGGTCGACGAAAACTTAAAGTGGCACGTCTCAACGCGAACCCCGAAAACTTTGCCAATTTCATAACAGTTAAGCCCCTTCACCAGTTGACCGCGATTTACGGTTTGAGAGCTATGTTAAGCCTTAACCAGGCTGAGATACATGTCTGCGGATTGCCATCGATTTATATTTTATTCATCGTTCATGAAAAAAACACAACAAATCAAACACATTAAAAAGTTTGATGATTGAGATTTATAAAGGATGTTTGCATGAAAAATAATTTAATCTGCACTTCAGTTCTGATCTTTTCAATATTATTGTATTAAAAGAAATGTATTGAAGCATGTATTTAAATAACTAATTACGGAATATATAGCCTTCAATTTAGGTTCTACAATTAAGTTATTAAAAAATGAAAAAATTTTATAGGAAGCAACTGTGTATCCATAACGGAATAGTGTATTGAAAAACGAAGAACGGAAATTACTGCTCGAGTGGGGCGAGTTAATTAAAAGCGAATTTACTGCTTGAATTTCAACGTTCTCGTTCCCCCTCCGTGCTTGCGTGAACAATTATCCAAGCTGCGATTGTATTTGTCTCCTTGAGGCAGTGGGTTATCAAAGTGCGAGTACAAATACAAATTGCCTCTTCTAAATTAAAATTACAGAATTTTAAATAATGCAATTTTCACTCAGCTAGTATCATTTCGTAAGCTAGTATCATTTCAGTTCTGACCTTTTCTATAATATTGTATTAAAAGAAATATATTGAAACAAGTATTTAAATAACTAATTACGGAATATATAGCCATCACTTTAGGTTCGAAAATTAAGTTATTAAAAAATGGAAAAATTTTATAGGAAGCAACTGTGTATCCATAACAGAATAGTGTATTGAAAAACGAAGAACGGAGAAGAACAGCTAGTATCATTTCAAGTGCATAATACACATAAGGATCTTCGTAATTTATTCAGTCAATTCACTTTTAATTCATTACCTTCAATCACTACATACGAATTCTTTAGGAACTAGGTATATTGAAAAGCATTTCAATAATTAATATAAAGAACATTATTAAAAATATCAATAAATTATTTCACGAATACACTAGAAAGAATTTGACAATTGTTCTGATAATAAATGCGGGCAACATGATTTCTGGTTTCTCAATTCGAAACGAAATTACAGTGTACCGGATCAACAAACAGGAGGCGAATCGCATCAACCAGCCTCGAGAGTTTCCTTTAGCGATTTTCACCTGTCTTTTCGTTGTATGCGTTGTAGCATTGTGCCGTAATATTCGCCTCTTAACGCCAGGCAGACGAATGAATTCTCGAGCCTGTTTCTTCCCCCCTTACACCTTCCCTTCCCGACTTTTTTTTATTCCCCATTGCGGCGTACTTCATCTAGTAAATTGCTAACGAGGCAATTTGAGATAATTGCTCGTTTCTCCGTTTGCCATCAACGAGGCAGGGGTTAACTTTTTAATACTCGGGCGCGCGTATCAGTATGGACGCACGGTAATTACTCGGGCCAGAATGTAAAAATGTTTGAGAATCGTTCGAACTTGGAATGAAATTTTCGTTTTAATTAACTCTCTGCTACGGAAGATCCAATCGATACTAAAATGAATGTGAGAAAATATTTCCTTTAATGCACCCATTTAAATCTTGTTAAATGTACGCCATATTGGATGTAATTATGCGTATCACTCGTTCGATAAAATCGATGCGGGGATTACTAATTGCAATTATCTTGATACAAACAATTTTAATTGTTCGTTCGATGTATATAAATCGACGAATAATGAATTCTTCAACTTATGAAAAAAAAACCTAAGCTAAAACTAGGTAATTGAGCACCTTATGAAGGAGCCGCTACATCCGAAACTTTAAAAGGAACCCATATTTGCAACATCATTTTCTCGGCAAATTTATTCGGAGAAGTTCGCAAGGCCACAACTTGGTCTCATAATAAGATTTTTAAGAAGTTACCGGGATCTTGCATAGTGAACTTCGCCCCGTGACGACGTTCCTAAATCTAAACTTTGCTGTGGCCCTTCGGTATCGTTGTAGATAATTAACGAGCTGTGCAGTTCCGTAGTTACAGCGCGAAACAGAAAAAGGAATGCTACCAGTAGTGTACCAGAATTTGAGTCAAGTTTCCGAAAATATGCCGTGACTCAGGATTTCAGAAGATTTTATGGAGGTACAGGAGGTCTCTTCTTATACTGGTATCACTTTCGTCACCTATTGCGCCTATTCCATCTGTCATATTGGATATTGACTGTCTATGAAGTCTATGATAAAGTTAGTGTAGAAAAAATAGGAAAGGAAAAATCGTTATTTATTATTTCAATTATATTTTATTATTTCGTATTATTTCAAAACGTCATCACTAGCAAATTTAATACTTTTCATATCTCACAGATTTATTTGATCATAATATTTATGTATTTGATTAATACTATATGATAACAGACACGTCGCGGATAATGTATTAACAACTGCTTTTAGAGCTGTAATAAGCAATTCGAATTTAAGTACGGAACGAACATGTTGTACGTAAATCGACCTTTACGTTGAATTCGAAAACACGATTCGATGGTGGTTTCGTAGGCGAAGACGAGCGGTACGCTAAACTAAGGTCTAAAGTCTAAACACTCTAAACCCTGAGAGTGTGAGGGAGCTGTCGGTCGACGATTTTCAAGGAAACCGATGAGCTGTAAGATGCACGCTCCGCCGGCTTTAGCAGCCTTTCCATCCTATCGGTTTCGCCCGCCCCTCTTTTCATTGTCGTTCACGACGTGTCTACACGCCGATCCTGATATCCCTGCCCGTTACCTTGCCGTAAAAACAGAACCTTCCTACCTCCTCGGAATTTCATCCACCAGCGAACGTTGCAGCGTTAAACACGTACGCTACTCACGTTTCTTTATCGCGGATCGTTTATTAAGTTCTGACACCAGCTTTCCGACAAGAACCTAATAAACGATTGGCCAAGTTTAATTTGATGCATCGATTAACCCTTAATAACGTCGAGTTTCAATTTTGATACCAATGTTTCAAACCGAATGTTCACATTACTATTAGTTTTTTTTATAGGTTGGCTGTACGTATTTTACTGTTGTATAATATTCTTTCCAACGAAATTAAAAAAAAAATCAAATGTTATGATTGTTTTATTTTATCTATGACATATTACTTGTGCGTCAAAGTGAACAAGTAAACACATTTTACTAAAAGTTTTATTGAATAAAAATTTGATATATTTTCTTTTTCTGAAGAATATAAATACTTAGTGTAAAGTTTCGTTATGCGGTAATAAAAACAACCAATCTTTCGCATTATTTCATGCATAGGTATATCTGATTTCTTTATGGCCTTAATGCCTGAAGTATCAAAATTGATTCTAAATAAATATGTAAAATAAATATTGTGATTTTTTAGCTACTTTTCCCTTCATCTAGACCCTCAAGCAAACACAAGTAATATTAAAAAAAAATCACTTTCGTAAATCAGGCTACTAAGGGTTATTATAAGATTTCAAATATTCTGCGGCTGAATCCGAGCCATTCTATACGTATGATAAAATATCTATTAAGTTGCACAGACACGTCTCCTGGCTCTAAGATTAAAGGTCAAATGGCACGTTTCAAATATCCCGCTACAATGCATGAAATTAATATCAGCCTGATATCGCTAACAAAGTTCTTGACCTCGCTTTTCACCGTTTACCTCTTTCTCTTACTTGATTTTATACAAAACCTCATTTATATGTAAATCTTCTGTATAAATTGCGATGGCACAATACCCACTTTAGAAGAGCTACCGTCTAAAAATCTACATAGTAAAAAGCGTCAGATGCCCATAATTTCGATTATATTTGCTAATCATGTCCTGTTTTTATAATTTCAAATTCATTCAAATTGCACATACGCTATGCTTCAACTGAACAGCTTCAGATTAGCTTCAAATTTCCTTTACGACGACGAATCTTATATTTGTCCTTAAACATTTAAAATCTTTATTTAACTCGTTCAGTGTCTCCAAGTAAACAGTTGCAGATTTATTTCAATCTCTTCACCGCAATGGAGTAACACGATAATTAACTATCCTTAAAGATTTAAGATTCTCATTTAACGATTTGAATTCACTTCAAATAAACAGTTTCACTCTTGGTTTAATTTTCCTTTGACCCGGTGGACCTCGTTTCTGATCGGCTCGCACGCGTGGAAGATTGACCGACGCTCTTATCCGTTTAGCTACCACGCAGTTCCCCGCGCGGCGGAGATATCAAAATTTACTATGCTAAAGCCGGGAGTCGGTTAAGTGGCGCATTTCGTGCGCTGACGGATCGATAAACGGCGAGAGATGGAAGATATGCAAAAGCCGACGGATCGTTCTCAATGAAACCGGAAGAGTGTGGCTACCCGGTAGGTATCGCAGTCACGTATACAGAAAGAGGCATAAGGCGAGAAATTTAAAGGTTCGTAAGGAAAACTGCCTGCTTGTTAATTTTATCGTCCTCATCGAAATTAAGGGAACGCTATAGCATTTTTAACGTTACATGTATACATCTCATATTTTTGTCTTTGTCACAATCTTAGAATTAGTGCTTTAAATTAGTCAAATGATTTGCTACTGTTGTACGTCTAATTAGCTACGCTACATACGATAAATTTTATTTGGGTTTTATGTACAGGAAATTTTGTAATGGAGGTGCACGTCATATGCTTGGCGAAATTTTCATTAAAATTGGTTGACATCATATATCTTTGTGGCCACTGTATGAACTATGTATTTTCATTGTACACGTACTGGAGAACGCTAACGAGACACGATCGTAATTGATTTTTAGTTAATTGGGTCGCAGTTTTATCACGGTTACTCTTTTCCTGAATGCTTTTCCACTCGAGGCGACCGAGATAATTTAAAATTGATTATTAGCTGATGAGAAGCTCGAGCCTCATTGTAATTTGCAATTCAACCGTTGCCGTGAACCTCGTTCGTTTTTGGCTGGACCCGTCATTAAACAGTAATGTATCAGTAGTATGGACAGTCCAAATTGCTGCTTGTAAATTCATATTTTCGACTTATATTGTGAAATCATGGTTCATTTCTGATATAATAAGTGTATTTATTTAAAGCGACAACTAAAATGAAAATTTGTTTGGAAGAAAAGTATATAAATATTAACTAAAGTTTCTATTTTATTATAAAAATAATATTAATGTCCGACGCTAAAAGTGAGTAAGAAACGTGTTCAATTTTTATATTGAAGAGTAGAAGTGAGATAAAAGGTGTCTGTTGTCTGCTGGCAACTGAAACATTCGACGAAATTATTCAACAAATTCAGACTGGTGTGACGAATAATGAAGTCGACGATTCTTGGCATTGTTTACCTTCTCACTGATTTCGCAAACGGAAATCTTCTTCGGGAGCGCTGCGCCGATGTTTCAATATTGTGCAAAAACACGTGAAGGTACGAGATAGTTTTTTAAAGAAACGTCAAAAACTTTATTTAATTTTACATATAATGACATATTATGCGTTTCTCTTCACTACTTGCAAGCAAGAAATCATGTCAAATCATGCTACTTTGCAATGTCTGACTCATGACCTTTATGGTTACAACTTAATTTAATAAGACGAAAACTTATTACGTCAAATAGTACTGTTAAAATGTTCATGATAGCTTAAGAAATCGTGAATTGAAATTTAAAATTCATTTCCACCCTGAGTGTTTATCCTTCGGAATCGAAATTACTGAACGAATAGCAAACTTAGTTTCGAACTTCAACCTCCGCATGTTTCCTTAAATTATGCATCTTCATTTCCATTCTGAGTTACACAAACGTTTTTTTATTAACTGATCTCAAACATTTCATCACAGTACTAAGTTTCAAGTAATATCAAACATCCTTCTCGCGCTATTATATTTAATATCTTTAAATTTATAAATCGTCAGTTTTCCTTAGGTATTGCTTATAATTAACTTATAAACTTTTAGTCTTAAAATATTTGTATTCCCTTGCTTATTCAATACATTATCCTTCCCTGGTTTTGCTGTCTAATTTTTTTAGCTAGTCTTAACTTCTTTTTTTTCTGTTAACTGCTTCCTCTTTTTCCATATTTCTATCTACTTACCAACAAGCTCCTCACTAAATGTTCTACTGTACCCAACTTATTCCTTTTCTTCCTTCCTTCTCTTTCGAATGCATATCCCAACTTTCCAGGCGTCTATATCTTACCCTTGTTATTAATCGTGGACATCCCCATGTTCTTCATTTATCCAACGAAAAATGTTGTATTAATCATCACGCATTATGGAATAAAAACTTGACTTTCGTCAACAGTTCACAGTAAAATATTTTCGGATTCTGAGTAACCGCTTGTGCTTTTCTCTTGTACCTTGTTTGTTCCTTTCCATGATTTTCGTTTAATCGACTCCAGCGTGCGATAAACAGAATAATAATGGCAACTGCAAGTGTTGCCTGTCGCGGTTGTAAATTTTTATGCACGTCACCTTGATTTGAAGTTGCAGTTTTACGGTCATGTTGATCATCGATATCGTCGACTAATGGTGTAATAAATATCGCATGCGAAATGAGAGTATCGGAATCGGAAATGATAACTGTAGTATTGATACTAGCTCTGCGAACTTATCTACCGACTTTTATTGGCTTAAATTTTGTTTACGTCTGCATAAAAGAAGCTTTCAATGTTTGACACTGGAGAGTATGGCAATTATATTTAAATATGACCTTCGAGATAACTAATTTATATTATTTTTACAATATTATGAAGTAATATTCTAAAAAATTGAAGATCATCAATTGTGATTTCATATATGTAATTCTCAAGCCATTTTTGTTTAACTTCTAAAACCTAACTTAAGAAATAAAATTAAAATACTTATTGTGAAACGCAGCCTCAATTATGATCACTTATTGCAGCAGGACTATACATGATAAAACGACACATTAAAAAATTTTTGTAAAGAGACACGTTCCACAATAGAAAATACTTTAAGCCTTGAATCCCATGCTGAAATATCCTATGTCTACTCCGACCGATTCGCATGAGTTTGCATCGTTTCGTTAATCGACCCACGCGAATGGCCAATTCTCTCTCCCCCATCCAATTTCGATTATCGCTTTCCTTTGCGCGGAAAAGTTTATCCGACTGGTAAATCGATTTCGTTACGAACCACCACTCGTATTTGTGTGTACACCGAGTGAAATGCAAATACAAACATACACATGCATCGATCACATGGTAATTTTATTAAAATATTTTCTGCGGATTTTTACCCCATAGAATTACCGAATGAAATCATTCTTGTGTTTTGACGATTCAAGTTTCATTTTTGGAAATTCCATAATAAATATTGTATAGAATAAGGCGGTTTATATTTTCAACTGGATCTTTCTATAAACTTTTTGTGAGCACTTCTCGACATTGTTCTATCACCACCAACTTTCCTTTACAAAACCCCCATCTAAACTTTCCTATTTTGCCTAAAAGCTCTATTACTGAAATGCAACTTTTTCACGTACCATCGGAAAAGATAGTCTAATCAGACTGTTCTTATAAACAGCTGTTATCTCGTGTACAAAACTATACTCAATAAACATTTAGATTAGCATAATGGTAAATTTAAGAAATTAGATTTTATCATATTTCATTTAACGATTTAAAATTTCAACTGTGATTACGTGTACAAGGAGAGGAGAAGTTCCGCATTGGATTTTCCGCATCCCCTTAGCAAGTTCTGAGGCGTCGTTTTTATTGAATCTCACGGCACGAATGGGCGATTTAATCGGTTTTAAGTTTTAATGCAGAATCTTGCGCCATAGCATCGGCCGGCCGATTTAAATTCCTTGAATCTTTTTGCCACAGTTTCATGTACGGTGTTATACGTTATGTACTTACATACTGTATAATATAGTAGGTGTATATTAACGTTTTTATCCTTTCGTCGCCGAAGTTCCAAACTTTCTACCGAGGACCAGAACTTCGCAAAAAATTTCTGAATCTTGAATTTTACTGCTTATATTATTGAAGCAGTGCATCCTTTATTTATTGCACTCCGTTTTATGGTATTGTCAGATTGTTAAAAAAATATTTATTAAACTTCGTTCTGAAATAGTTATCAGAAAAAGCTTTCTTAACACTTTGCATTCGAGAGGTGACACACGGTCATCGCTAAGTATAGAAGATTCTAAATTTAATTCATTAAATTAATATTCTTCGCTCTACACATTTTATTTTTCCTAAGAATCTTCAATCAATATAGCATGCAGGTATTAGTATTTGTGATTGACTCGAACTAATTTCACTCTCATCGGCCGCGAACGGAAATAGAAAAATAATGTTTACATCTTCGAGCACGTACCGTTGCGAGTTTGACACATTCTCTCAACGCGAAAACATTTGGAAACAGTTTTAGTGTCTGCATCTCATCTACACTTTTAATGAAACACGCCTGCAGGTGGTTCGTTTGTTTTTCAGACTTGTTACCAGGAAAACATTAAAACTGGTTATCTCCGTTGGATCCTGTATCTTATAAATCATCAAACGAAAACTTAATTTAATAAAATGTCTACCCAGCCGTTTAAAAAGTGCATTCATTACTTACCTCAGGTTTTTCAAGTAATACATACATACGACAACCGACATATTTATTGTAACAGAATGCACGAGTAATGAATGTTCATGTAACGGACGTTCTAATGCTTAATAACCTAGAGTTTCAATTTTGATACCAATCTTTTAAACCGAATGTTCACATTACTATTAGATTTTTTTTTATAGGTTGGCTGTACGTATTTGACTGTTGTATAATATTCTTTCCAACGAAATTAAAAAAAAAAATCAAATGTCATTATTGTTTTATTTTATCTATGACATATTAGTTGCGCGGCAAAGTGAACAAAGGCAAAGTAAACACATTTTACTAAAAGTTTCGTTGAATACAAATTTGATATATTTTCTTTTTCTGAAGAATATAAATACTTTTGAGATAAGTGAATATATTATTGTCGCTAAGATATAATTATTTTTTGCGAGTGCATGTTTTACTTGAAGAAACTAGTTCTAGATTTCTTTATGGCCTTAATGCCTGAAGTATCAAAATTGATACCTGTGTTTTTTTCTAAATAAATATGTAAAATAAATATTGTGATTTTTTAGCTATTTTTCCCTTCATCTAGACCCTCAAGCAAACACAGTAATATTAAAAAAAAATCACTTTCGTAAATCAGGCTACTAAGGGCTAACATATTATATTCCTATAGAAATCACGAGAGGGTGTCTCATAATAAGAGTACATAGTTCGTTCGGGATAAAAACAAGAACCGTGAGAAATCGAGCGGAGATAGTTGTTTGTGATTGATGACGCGGTATTAGTTCTTTGAAAGAACAGAAAGTGGAAATGGGGGCTGTGGAAGTGGCGTGCCGGGTCGAACGTTTTGTCACGTATATCGGCGATCGAGAGCACCGATGTATCACCCTGTTGGTTTTCGGAGTTAGAATCGACCGTTTGATGTACTGTTAGCTCAGCTTTTCCCGTTGACGATTACTCGAGTAATAGCGCTTTATACGCTCGCTCTTCTCTGCCTCACACAACTTTTTTTTGTTTAAATTAAAGGCTGAACGCTCTTTAAACATTGAAAACACTTTATCTATGCAACAATATCACCGATACCCGTCACGCATCTTTCTAATATTTTTCTATCTGTTAGTAGATTCTGAAATCTTGTACATACGACGATAAGTGTAGGTCACTGAATTATTTATTTGGCTGTCTTCTTAAACGACTGCAACTGCTGAGATATAAATATATAAAACCCTGCCTGGGAATTACTAAATGCATTATACACTTAGCAACTGGTATATTTATTCAGAAATGAGATTAACTCTTGAATAAACGATTTAATTAAAAGATCGTATCAATCTATTTACAACTTGACTAATTAGCAAGTGATACTTGTGTGGCCTCGTATTCGTAACTACAATACGCTTTTCAACGCTACGTAAAGTAGTCTAGTATTATTCTTTGGCTGTTCAGGAAACGTTTCCCTCTCGATTCCCTCGCGGAACATACGGAAGCCCTCACGGATTGGCTTTCGCCGAGCAACTCGTCTCGCGGCACGCTTGCGCCGGCTTCGGGCCAAGCTTTTGAGCTTCCGAGTCGCAACGCAAGCCGAGACACGTGGAGTCATCGCCGCGCCGCGCTACATTCACCTTTTCCCCGTGCCCCTGTCGAAATCGCTAAGAATCGAGGCTTGAAACGAGAAATTACAGAAAAATAGTTAAAAGTTTTTACAGTGATTAGGATTAATCCGTTCATTCTTTTAATGCTGACATGTGATTCGCCCACGGTTTTAAATAGACAGCAGTGAGTGTCTCTAACTGGTGGAACCATAATTTAATTGGCGCACGGCGTGCGCCAAATTGTGCTCTGTCTTGTATTTATAATCTCAAGTACAACACTATTTGAATTTTCCCCTTCGTTTTAGTCTGATTTCTTTGTGATTAAAATTTTTGTATTTTATCATAAGATTTGGTTCTCGATTTAAATTACAAAATTTTTTCACAATATAATTCGATCGAATTAATTAGGAATATTCATGTACTCAATTTATTATTTCATTTTATTAGAAGAAAAAAGGGAGGAGAACTACTGGGAAAAATGGTAGCAGGGTACGAATTAGAATATAAAGGTCACTGGGAGGTTTAAGCATAAAATATTCTTTAAATCCTGCCGTTTGTTTTAATTGGGTTCATTTTTAATCAATATTCATAATTTATCCATGACTAAGTTTGGCTTCCAAACTATATGACCGAATCTTCTTATAAGAAATTCTAATTTCGAATATATTAAGAACGTTGAAATACTGGGATTACCCAGGAGAAGAAAGAATAGGAACACCGGAAATATGTGTAATCTTAGCCGCGCCGAAATTGAATGTAAAGATTATTGAGAATTTAAGGCACAAAATATCAGGTAAACAATTTATTTATAAATGATATCGACAATTTTAGACGACGAGATTTAATCTTTAATATGAGTAAGTGAAATAATCTTCTTATAGCATAATTTTATTTTGATTCAATTACGAAAATTCAAGTTCCAAATTTGTCTAAAAGAAAGAGTAAACGTTGGAATCTAAAGATCATAGGGAGTTCGAAATTTGTCCCTTTAAGTTATAATCTACTCTTTTCATAATTAGTCTTTATAATTACCAGGACAAGTTTATAATATTGCAATATCATTGTAATTATATTCGGTACGTTCAGTAACTCACTAGGATAAATAGTAAAATTTTATCGTAAAGGACAAATTTAACTGGAAACATGCGTTCTTAAATGCAATTGCTACGTTCGGGGTGAGAAATGATGGTAAACGGTTTATCCTTTAGCTGGGTGGGGTTAATTAAACGAACCTGATATCAGCGCATCTCGATTCGCATTAGAAAGTGGAATTCTCGACGAATAGGAGATCTAATAAGCTTTAGCTTGGTTCAAACGTCTCTGTATCGGCAATGATGAACAGAAATATCCTCTTTCGTTCCCTCTCCTTTGTCACGATGAAAACAGGGGTAGAGCGAGCCTTCGACCCGGTAAACATGTCGTCGTGTGTGCAAAGCGCTGAATCTCTGCGATAATAGTGTTGCCTGTTTGAGAAAAGCGTAAAAACTGAGCTCCTTAAGAAAGAATATTTTCATAGCAAGGTATAGTGCCAAGAGAAGTTCGTATAACTGAGAGTGTACTTTACAAGCTAGTTTCCTCTCACGGTGTTTTAACGTCACAGCATCATCTTCTTCACCTCTCATAACATCTTTTATAAGAATAACTAATAAACATTTCTATTAAGTAACACATTTAATGTAATTATACAAAAGACAGAAGAATAGATAATAGCAGCCTGATCAGAAATGTAACTAACCCGTTACAAGTAACACGAAACTGGAAACACAATTATCAGTGGATTGAGCCGAAATATTTGACAATTGGTCAGGGCTAATCCTGAAATTCCCTTCAGTTCTCGAGCATCGATAAATTATCGTTTCTACGGTTTCCCATTCAATTAGCAACGAACGAACCGAACGAGCTATTGAGGTACGCGTGGCAAAATTCAACGGTTGTACGTGATCTCCGAGAGTCAGTAAATTAGAAATCATGTCCGGATACGTTCCACAAAATTATTCCACGTGTCGTTCTTGGAACGCACTGACGTTACGAAATATTATGTAGCGTGTTCGACGTATATTTGTATGTATATGACATAGTATTGATGACAATTATAATTGTAAAAGGGATGCAGTTTTACATGATGCTTGAAAGAAATTTGTATCCAGAACATAACAAGTATTAAATTATTTTTTTAATAGAAGATTTTAATTTTTATGAGGAGCAAAATTGAACTTAGAGTCAAACAAACTGTGTAAATAGCGCTCTGTACATTAAATATTTTTTGGTACAATTATATCGACTCAGTATCACAAATTGTAGAATTTTAAATGTGCATACAAGTTGTTTGCAATGAATGGGGGTAAAGTGTGAAATAAACATCGAATCGATATTATAATTACTCTTTATACTTAAAACGTATAGGCAACACAAATCACTTCTGTTCAAGATTCTATCAATGACTGTAAACACGGTCTTGGCTTTCCTGATGTTCTAGCAATTTGTATTTTCGCAGTGAAAAGGTCAAACGGTTACACTTTCATCCAGATGCTCTCTACATTCCAATCCATTCATCTCCTGCAATTCTTTCCAGTGTCCCTATCCCAGTTTCGTCTGGTTCACTTTAGCATTTGAGTATTCCTAATTTATTCAAAATTAAATTATGCTTTAAAATGGTTGTATAATATCATTTAAAAGCCAAATAGTGTATTGATAACCAAATAATAAGTATATGGAGTAGAAGCTTTTTTTATAGATCATAATTTTTGTTGAGTGTCATAAGAAGTATAGTGAATATTCCGCTTGCTGTTCATGTCATAATTTCAAAGTAGATGAAAAGAAATTGCGAGGTGTATAGAAATTGGGACATTTATTATAGATATTTTATTTAGCCTAGAAAGATTTCTCTTAAAGCCGAAACACGTCCCAGAGCTTTGCTTTTGCTAAGTCAATTTTGATGCTTCTATAAACATTGTAATTATTAAATTCAATTTCCTGAAAAATTAATGAAAAGCAGTATGTCTGATTTTGACAGGCAACGGATATGGAGACGCTAATAATATAAATACATATATATTTAATGTATTTATTGGTTTAATATAATTTTGACAGTAATTTGGCTACAGCTATGACACGGTTAATTGTAGAGTGAAACATTGAATATTTCGGTTAATTAACGTGCATAGGTTTCGACGTCTGCTCGATTCCTGCCGGAGTGTACTACATTCCTTCAGCCACGCGAGATTCTACCCATAATTTCCGATTCGAGCCACGGATACGTTCGTATCCATCGATCAAACTATCTATGGAATTTTCAGAATGCTGAAATTTTAATTTAAACTTGTTCCATCGGAAATTTCAACTATTTTCCTTCTGATCTGCCAGGTTAAATATTCTTTGCAATTATACTGCAAGTTACTCGACTTCCAGATTTTTGGGGATAGAACTCAATGTATACGTCTAAAAAATCATTCGTATAAAATTCTTTATATAGTAACATAATCTGTCCTGTATGTGAATTAATTAGCGAATCAAATACTATTTAAAGAATAAAAGTGCAATTCTCAGCAACCAACCGTGTTCTTTATAAAATAAGTAATGATATTTTCTAATTGATTTTTGTATATAAAAAAATCTTTTAATGATTTGAAAGTACGATTAGATCATAATTTAATGCAAGCTGTTCGATAAACGTTGCGCGAAGAAGGGTTGCATATCCCCTGGGGAGATTCGTCGCGAAAAATATTCCAAGAGGAGACGGTTTGCAAAGCAAACGTTGACTAAAACTCATCCCAGAGTGGTCTGGTTCGAAAATGGTTTCCCGATTCCACTTGAGACATCTGCGTCTCTATGCAAAATTAATGCTACTCTCAAATCATCGGTTTCTAATGCATAACAATTTTTATTGAGCCAGCTATAAAATTATTCATAAATATACACCTTAGAGAGCTAATAGAGAACATCAATAAGAACAAAGAATAAATATATTAACTAAATATACACAATCTGCGAAGGATATTACTATTTTTATAGAATCGCGAAGAAAAGATATGAAAATCTGTTTGACACTAGAAATTGCTTAAGGTTTCAGGAGACTCGGAATGGATATTCGTGATTTCGCCGATGAAACGTGAGAAGCCCGTGGCAGCAGCCCCGCGTTGCGCGCTGCATCGTTGCCCTTCGACAGGGATACGTCACGATCGCGGAAGTGCTCTCGACGGGGCCAACTCGGTTCCGGAGTCACGTATATATGCCACGCGAACTATTAATTCGCCGAGGGCCTCTCGAAAGGGCAGCGAACGGGGACAGGAAGCGGCTAGGAACCGAGATAAAAAGTTGAAAAACTGATTCACGCCTGGCGTTTCTCTCTATTTCTCTTTAAATTCGTTATCTTCACCGGTCTGACAGTCGGACGGCTTCAAACGAATATAATGCCTTTTGTACAAACGATTCAATGAAATAATATCAATTTCTCTCTGCGAGCTCACAATTAAAACGACGTTAACGTAAAAAATTCTGACTAATTACTTTTTTATACGCAAATTCTTTTCACGTTTGATCACTAATGACAACCAATCACGTTTGTAAGGAAAAACATTTAGAAAGAGATTGTCGAGAAACTGTAAGAACATTATTTTATATTTCATTGTTATCACATTTTGTGGCAATTCGAGGTTTGAAAATTATTTATTATATTATTCGCGGTTTTATTATTCTATACATATATTTTACCGTTTTTCTACGTTCTACGTGATTCATTTTTGCATATTTGTGAAACGTTCTCAATTTGAATTTAAAGTTGCAGCATTAAATATTCAGAGGAAGTTGTAGTTATGAATACATAGATATTCGTACATAATCTGCATACATACACAGTAGGCGACAAAAGGATCTAACCCTTTCACTTGCAATGAATACTTACATCATATGTTAAACCGGATTATTAGTTTTGTTAGAATAACGATAAACAGACGAAGTAAGCTATAGTAAAAATGATTATTAAATTAAATTCCAAGAGTACACTTGCATATATTTAAGAAGAAATAAGTCAAATCAGTTTGTATAACGGATAACATTTATTTTGTCGACTAATCGATAAAGAGAACTTTTTTAATCAAGCCCGGAGAATAGGAAAAGATTAGGGATAAAGGTAGGTTGATTCTGTCGGAACAGAGAATCATTTTCTTAAATGGGGCAAAAGAAAATCGAGCGCCTAGTAAAATTGCCTTTTTAAATAGAAGATCGCTCGATGCAAATCAAGGGAACGACGCGTCCGATGATGTCTCGAAGGACGCGAAGAAAGTGCATTCGCGAGGAGGCAGCAAGGGTTATTTTTCGATAAAACAAGAGCCGACTGGGGGACAAGGTACAAATTACACGCTGGAGAGATCCAGTTACATCCCAGCTTATAAACGGGAAAGAAGAATCCCGGATAAACGTGAACAGGGGAGAGAAGGGAGAATCGATGTGCACGGCTCCACGGTCACCGTTACAGTAACACTCAAAAGTTCTCACCTTCTGTAGCACTACCCTAGTAAGCAAGAAATGCTTAGTCAACGTGATTAACATATTGATTTTATAAACTTTGAATCATATGGTTTTATGACATCTTGAAATATTATTTAATAACATTATTCTGCAAACATTTTTTAAACGTCGTATTCACAATGATGTCGGACACACCGTTAAAAGGTACATATTTCAAAACATCACCACGTTATGAAATATTTAAAATGATCTAAAGTATTTGATTATTATTCTTCGTTTATTGGGATATTCTGAAGAATTGTCAAATCTTGAATTATACAGGGTTTAAACCTATTACTTGGCAATATTTTAGGGACGTATTCTGGAGGTCAAACTAAAACGAAAAGAAACAGTAGAAAACAGCAGGCGCATGCTGAAAACAAACAGCTCTGCCCGTCGGATTGCCTGCTTCAGGCGCAAAATCGTCGAAATTTAAATCATCAATAATTAATTAAGGAAGCCTCAAACGCAATTTTTGCACGCTTTCTCTTCGTTTTATTTTGACTTCGAGAATACGTCCCTAAAATACTGCCAAGTAGTAGGTTTACACCCTGTATATGAATAATACATGGTTAATAAAAGTTATACTAATTATAAGAATCAAATTCTAATCGCTATCATCGGTATATCTTAATATTGATGAGAATGAACTTTTGAGAGGTGCTATACGGGACGGAATGTCGGGTCGAGAGCGTGAAAGTGCGGAACGAGGATGGAAATAAAATGTAAGGCAGGAGGAGCGGAAGAGGAAGAGAGGGTTAAACGTCGCATGGGGTCGGTGGGAAACTAGAAACGATCGGAGAAAAAAGTGAAACGCCCGAGGATAAAAGAAACGAGCGATGGGAAGAACGGAGAGGAAAAACAGCTGAGGATCACCGAGATTGCTAGCAATTTATCGGGAGCGTACGTCACCGACGGGGTTTAGGGTTGAGGGATGGCCGGCCGATCGACCGTGTAAAATCGATCAACCGACGATTTGCAAGAACGGCGTGACCGCCTGCCGCGTTTGTTTCGCGACGTTCATTTCCGTCGGATGCGGGACCGTGGGGGGGATACGCGTGTTTCCTAACTACCGCACCCCGTATCTCTTGTTTCGGGATGATGAAGTTTCGCGAGTGCGATTGCATGCTGCGTGCGAAAATGCGTTAAACCAGCCCGGAAGTTGGGAATCGATTTTGTTAGGGATGACTCAATTTCTTCTTATTTTAATTGTAACAGATCTCTATACAAGTTTTTTTCATATTAGTTATGGGTATTTACACGTATAGTATTTCAGAGATCAGCATAGTCACGCAATTTTTCTAATATTTCTCAGTATATTTTTAACGTTTTTGTTATTCTATTATTAATCACATAAATACGTATATCTAAATAAAATTGATTATGTATATATTAATTTATTATTAATTTAAATTGCAGTTAAGGTAGCACGATCTTGAAGTAAATTTTGAAACTTAGGTATCGAAATACAATGAATTGTATATATGATGGTTCACAAGTTATTACGCGTTTAACTGTTATCCTAAATTATTGGTATTTGTATTAAACGTCGTATACATTCTTCTCTGTAAAGAGATTTTGCGTCAGTAGCCGCAGTAAAAATTCTCAGCCAAGTGTCAGACACTTTAACACCTGGTCCTGCGGGATGAAGGTAGAACCTGTTCGCCCGAAAGCAGAAGGGTGAAGTTCAATCCCGCTTGGGTAGACCGCGGAAGTCCATCAAACAAGTTGGTTACGTAACGAAAGTGCGATTGCGATGATGTACAACTATTTGTATGTGCTCGCAGGTTTGGTCAAACGTTGACGTCGCAGCGATTATATACTTCCTGTGAAACTACTCAGAGGGAAACATAGCGTCGAGTTGGTCCTAAATCTATTATCGGTTGCAACATGATTTTCATGATAAAGTAAATAGCGACTGCTTTGCATGCAAACCATTTAGGTAATAGAGGAAGTCATTTAGAAGAAGCTATCTAGCTACATTTACAAAGTTCAGCGCAAATTTCACGAATTTTATGATAAACCGAATTTTTGAGTACATTTAAGAATTAATTTCCTATTTATGTTTTGATAACAGAACAGTTAAGGGTGACACCTTTATTCTTTTGTAGCCCTATAAAAAAACTGGACGGAAAAATGTTCCATGAAAAAATAAGAGAATATTTAAAACCTACAAATAAAAAAATTAATGGGCGAATTACGTTGTACTTGTACAATATACTCACAAATAAAATAGAAAATCTACAGAGATACATGAACCGTTTGATCACCGGTTTACAGTACGTGTCACAATTTTTCACAAAGGAAACAAATGCTTTTTTTACAATTCATTGGATCTTTAGAGAAACAGCTGGGCCGAAAAGCTGCTTTGGACGCGACAATAGAAAATTGCAGCCGGGCTGCTATAGCTTTAATAAAAGCTTTCCCGCGAGAAACGTCGACCCCCGTAACTCGTAAATAAGGAATTCGCGAACGGTGAGCGCGAAAATAAACTTTCTGTTCGGTTTCAGACTTTAGACACGCGCTGACGGTATGCAGCTTTCCGTGAAATATTCACCACGGTGTTTCCGTTTAACGCAAAACGCTGTTAGAGATGATATACGTGTTTCAGCTCGTTTTAATAAACGATTGCATTTCTCATAGTAAGGGCATATAAAGTATACCAAGTTATTAGCTAAATAATGTGGATAATTTGATAAATTGAAGATGAAAGTCGAGAACGTATTACAATATTATCTTAGGAACAAATGAGAAATAGTATGGAACACGAATAAATAAATGAGTGCTCCAAATAAATTAGCTTAGATTACAATCTTCAATAATTTAAAAATTAATATCTTATTTACTTTATTTTATTTTCAACTGTCTGCTAAAACAAATATTTTAATAATTATAAACGATTTTCTTTCTAAGAATTAAAAAATCATATAATTATGTGACTCTGCCGATGTGTGATCTATCATTAAAGGGATTAATTATGCGTGCACTCGGGTTGATGCGACCGTGAATCGAATCTGATCGCGAGTGAAAGAAATCGTAAATATAGTGACTGAGGAGAGTTGATGAACAGAAGTTGGAAGACACCATGAATAAACAAGATCCAAAGGGTCCACCGCCGCCTCCGCTACCTCCTCCGTTTCCGCATCAAAAGCTTTTCAAGAAGTGCAAGAGTGCCACTTTTCAACTGGACGGAGCAACGTACACCATAGGTAAATATATGATAGGCACTGCAACATCTGCAGTATCAATAAAAGATTTATAAGATAGTATTTCGATATAATCGTGAGATCTTCTATCTCTTTCATTATACTTTATACTTCTTTTTTATTCTTTATACTTTTTCATTTCATTATAGTTTATACTTATACTTCTTATTTCTAGTAGTCAGTATAAAGGGTGTAAACCTACTGCTTGGCAATATTTTAGGGACGTATTCTGGAGGTCAAAATAAAAACAAGTTGGTTACGTAACGAAAGTGCGATTGCGATGATGTACAACTATTTGTATGTGCTCGCAGGTTTGGTCAAACGTTGACGTCGCAGCGATTATATACTTCCTGTGAAACTACTCAGAGGGAAACATAGCGTCGAGTTGGTCCTAAATCTATTATCGGTTGCAACATGATTTTCATGATAAAGTAAATAGCGACTGCTTTGCATGCAAACCATTTAGGTAATAGAGGAAGTCATTTAGAAGAAGCTATCTAGCTACATTTACAAAGTTCAGCGCAAATTTCACGAATTTTATGATAAACCGAATTTTTGAGTACATTTAAGAATTAATTTCCTATTTATGTTTTGATAACAGAACAGTTAAGGGTGACACCTTTATTCTTTTGTAGCCCTATAAAAAAACTGGACGGAAAAATGTTCCATGAAAAAATAAGAGAATATTTAAAACCTACAAATAAAAAAATTAATGGGCGAATTACGTTGTACTTGTACAATATACTCACAAATAAAATAGAAAATCTACAGAGATACATGAACCGTTTGATCACCGGTTTACAGTACGTGTCACAATTTTTCACAAAGGAAACAAATGCTTTTTTTACAATTCATTGGATCTTTAGAGAAACAGCTGGGCCGAAAAGCTGCTTTGGACGCGACAATAGAAAATTGCAGCCGGGCTGCTATAGCTTTAATAAAAGCTTTCCCGCGAGAAACGTCGACCCCCGTAACTCGTAAATAAGGAATTCGCGAACGGTGAGCGCGAAAATAAACTTTCTGTTCGGTTTCAGACTTTAGACACGCGCTGACGGTATGCAGCTCTCCGTGAAATATTCACCACGGTGTTTCCGTTTAACGCAAAACGCTGTTAGAGATGATATACGTGTTTCAGCTCGTTTTAATAAACGATTGCATTTCTCATAGTAAGGGCATATAAAGTATACCAAGTTATTAGCTAAATAATGTGGATAATTTGATAAATTGAAGATGAAAGTCGAGAACGTATTACAATATTATCTTAGGAACAAATGAGAAATAGTATGGAACACGAATAAATAAATGAGTGCTCCAAATAAATTAGCTTAGATTACAATCTTCAATAATTTAAAAATTAATATCTTATTTACTTTATTTTATTTTCAACTGTCTGCTAAAACAAATATTTTAATAATTATAAACGATTTTCTTTCTAAGAATTAAAAAATCATATAATTATGTGACTCTGCCGATGTGTGATCTATCATTAAAGGGATTAATTATGCGTGCACTCGGGTTGATGCGACCGTGAATCGAATCTGATCGCGAGTGAAAGAAATCGTAAATATAGTGACTGAGGAGAGTTGATGAACAGAAGTTGGAAGACACCATGAATAAACAAGATCCAAAGGGTCCACCGCCGCCTCCGCTACCTCCTCCGTTTCCGCATCAAAAGCTTTTCAAGAAGTGCAAGAGTGCCACTTTTCAACTGGACGGAGCAACGTACACCATAGGTAAATATATGATAGGCACTGCAACATCTGCAGTATCAATAAAAGATTTATAAGATAGTATTTCGATATAATCGTGAGATCTTCTATCTCTTTCATTATACTTTATACTTCTTTTTTATTCTTTATACTTTTTCATTTCATTATAGTTTATACTTATACTTCTTATTTCTAGTAGTCAGTATAAAGGGTGTAAACCTACTGCTTGGCAATATTTTAGGGACGTATTCTGGAGGTCAAAATAAAACGAAGAGAAACAGTGCAAAAATTGCGTTTGAGGCTTGCTTAATTAATTATTGATGATTTAAATTTCGACGATTTTGCGCCTGAAGCAGGCAATCCGACGGGTAGAGCTGTTTGTTTTCAGCATGCGCCTGCTGATCTCGGTCGGTCGGATAATTAGGTTGAATGCGTATCGACGCGATGAAATAAATGTAATACCTTCCTCCTTCATTGCCTCAGGTAAGCGCGCGCATTTCTAATAGCTACGGTCCTGACTTGAGGTTATCGATTTGGATCGATCAATCGAGATCAGCAGGTGCATGCTAGAAACACACAGCGCTGTCCGTCGGATTGCCTGCTTCCGGCGCGAAATCGTCGAAATTTAAATCATCAATAATTAATTAAGGAAGCCCCAAACGCAATTTTTGTACTCTTTCTCTTCGTTTTATTTTGACCTCCAGAATACGTCCCTAAAATATTGCCAAGTAGTAGGTTTACACCCTGTATAGTATTTTTATTTCCAACCTGTAGTTTATGCTCAAACATTTTTTTCGACGACAAACTAGGAACCCTTGCGCAATCGTTGTAGAAGAAATAATTCTTAATCAACCATCAGCGACGAGTTTGTGCAAGCGTTGCCCTGAATCGAGGAGCATATTTACCAAAATGAATCGACGATAATAGCGGGGCAAATATAGACCACCGGAACGCTAATGGATTGTTATTAGTCGATTGCAGGGTATTCCGGTTGATAGAGTCGCATCAGATTGCCAGTGTCGTAAAGAGCAGCTCTTCAAGGATTACTTGCATCGTCAATATTGTGTCGCACGCAAATAACAATTTCCTGTACCGAGTTTCACGAAGCTTCCGACATTTTATCCGAACTCATGTTATTCCTTGTAGCTTATAATTGACACTGTCATTCAAACTGTCCTTTCATATGCTATGTTAAAGAGTTCGCGGAACTCTTTGCGCGCACGTGCACCACACTTGCTTCTATGTAGTACAATTCAAAGGGCCTTTCTGGGGTTTCAATTATGTAGTTGTAAAATATACTTTTATTACGTCCTACAACTAATTTGATTTAATCTAATTAATTAAAGCAACAAGTAAACGATTACAGAAATACACTTATGGTGAAAAGGAACGACTGGATTCGAAATTTAGGGCAAGGCGAGACTTATGGAATTCAACAAATTAATTTAGATTTTAGTTAGAGCGTACACAGCGTTCCCGCATTGCGCAATCGCAATCGGCGGTTGGCGCGGGGACGTATGCAAAATTAAGGTGACTCCCCCCAAAAAACTCATTGACATTTTCACGCTCTACTTATGATTCTGCGGGTTAACTACGTATGAAATTACCAGCAATGATACCTAGTATTCGAGTATATCTATTTCATTTTCATTTTCTACTCGAGCACAATTTCACTTTTGCCCAAGGTGTTTTAACGTGCGTTTTCGGCACTCATTTACTGTTATCATTTTCGGTGTTCTGATCTATCGTTGGCTGTTCTCTATGTTCAATCTACATTTTAGCGTTACATATTTCTTATGTCTCGGTTTCATAATAAAAAAAAAAACAGTGCATTATTGTATCGAATCCCCTGTGTGTTAAATATTCAATAAATTAAACGAATTTTTCAAACTAACGTAATAGAACGGATCGTCCAGGTTCATTTCTTACTGATTTTATAATAAGAACGAACAGCGCGTATTAAGTCGATTGTTTTATGCATGAAATTCTCGACGGATTAAACCCAACTGATAATAATAACATAATGTTCATCTACTTAGCTAGCTCTCAGCTAAAGCTCGGATGGTCCACGCGTTCACCCGTTTACAATAGCATGGCCGGGTTTCGAGTATCGAATATCTATAAGACCGCCTTCGTGGAAATCGTTCGATTGAATGCGTGTGCATCTGCGCATCACTGGACCGTATGCCACGGATTCACCGCGTCCACTGATCCGTGAACGAAGCCAAGACGCACGACTTGTCCTTGTCGACTGCCTTTTCGCCAACAAGAATACCCGCGAAAAAAGAGCACAGATAATTCAGGTTTTCTTCCTAATCCAACTGATAGTCCTAATCCGATTTTGTCCGAATGACTTACATAATATCGATGTTAAATCAGTATGGTTAATAATTACTTAATAAAATAACGTCCAAGTGTGTAATAAGGTTTACGTCGATAATTTGAAGGTTATTAAATTCTTCGCTATTTCTATTGTATAATCTGCATTACTGCCTTTCATTAAAAAACTTGTTAACGGAGATTTTATAAATAAGAATGAAGACACGTCTCTGAATTGGCTAGCTTAACATTATCAATATTATCAACACAGATATTACCAGTTTTAACATCGTTACGCTTCCATTATTTTTATAAAAATTTTCTGTATTCTACTTATGTAATTGATGAAAGGAGAACATATGTATAAGAAGATAGAAATCACTCGGCGCAGTTTGCATAACGTAGAAATGGTTGGCAGCTTGGGAATCCGAGCAAAACGGTTTAACGTCGGATAAATTTTTGCTCTTGACAGCGGTTCGATATTTATTGGTAAACAGGGACGAAGTTTAACGTCGCATCAAATGCCGAATCCGTAGTGCTCGCTTTAAGTAACGAGCGACAACAAATGTCGCCGAGCCGGGGATGGTACTAAAGTAGATAACACGCGGCGCAGCGCGTCACTTCGTGTTTATATTTCTTTAAATGAAGTTACAAGCGCAAATAGCATGAATGATTTAACGTCGCTTCCAAGTTTTATAAACAGAGTAAACCTTTCTATTCGCAGCGAATAAATTCCAAATGACACATGGACAACATAGTTACGTATGCGAAATTCTGATACGTGTCGTAAATAACTTTTTATTTAACCCTTAGAAGCCTGATTTACGAAAGTGATTTTTTTTTAATATTACTGTGTTTGCTTGAGGGTCTAGATGAAGGGAAAAATAGCTAAAAAATCACAATATTTATTTTACATATTTATTTAGAAAAAAAAACAGGTATCAATTTTGATACTTCAGGCATTAAGGCCATAAAGAAATCAGATATACCTATGCATGAAATAATGCGAAACGTTGGTTGTTTTTATTATCGCATAACGACACATTACACTTTTTACAGAACCAAGAGGTAAGTTTCCTACAATTATTAAATTTACACTTATTTCTAGAATTTTATTTTTAGAATTTGCCGCGCAAGTAATATGTCATAGATAAAATAAAACAATAATGACATTTGATTTTTTTTAAATTTCGTTGGAAAGAATATTATACAACAGTAAAATACGTACAGCCAACCTATAAAAAAAAATTAATAGTAATGTGAACATTCGGTTTAAAAGATTGGTATCAAAATTGAAACTCTAGGTTATTAAGGGTTAAGCAGACAATTTCGTAAAGTGAATAATCATATAAAATAATTCATGGGTTCACGATAAACGTTTCATTTTTAACAAAAATTAATGAATTCTCTGTTAAAATAATACAAATTTAAAATAATACATGTTAAAATAATACATGTTAAAATAATACGTGTAATAATACGTGTTAAAATAATAGAAATTCTATTTAGCGAACATTGAAAAGTGTTTAACTCGATTTCGGTTAGTAAGGTGATCGTTATCCGAAATTCTCGGGTAAATAGGGTCTCTCGCTTTTGTCCGGAAACAGGCGAAGCAGAACAGTCGCAATTACGCGGAGCAATAAGCGTGCGACAAAAGGCGAAACGGTCTTTCGCTGTCGGGGAGGAGGGACCCACTTTCCGCGGAATTTTGAAGGGAGAACGTTGTCATGATAAAACCAAGACTTCTGGGGAGAAAGGGATCAGCGGCTTTGTAGATCTCACGAGGGCAGCGAGAATTTTCATCATACCGTCCCATCGAGGAACCGAGTGGAAAAAATGATTTGGAGTTGGCTGGCCTTTTCTAATCCTTTGAGACTCGTTAGGAACTCTCTATGCGTTCCCTTTGTTAACGAGTTCGTACTCAACGGGAAACGAGCTACGCGGGAAACAACTATTATTAAAATGTGGGTTTCTAAGAAGACCGGAAAGAGAAAGGTTACCCTTACTGTATGCATAAAGATTTTAGCTCGAGTTTCCTGCGTTCTTCTTCATTCTACTGAAACGGCTGAGTGAAATATACTACATAATTCCTAAACCGTGAACATTTCGCCCATACGTTGCCGCGAGTAAAATATTTTCTTAATCCATATCTTCCAGTCCAGAATCGTCTGTCATATCTTTCGCAATGAACGTCGTGGGATATCTTAATTGAAAATAATTAATAATTCCTGTAAAACTGCAAATTTAATTGCATGCCGCTCTTCCTACGGCGCTTTAACACTTTGACTGCCGCGCGCTAAACCATTTGCGTATTACTTCTATAAGAATGGTTTATATTAATGAATATTCTATTAGAAATTTAAGTTTATATTATTAAATATAGTTTATATTGATTACTATTCAATAGTTTTGGTACTTCCTCCGCGAAATATTTTTTCAAACGCATACAAATATCCTTTGCAAATAGTCAAATAAGCGTCACCCGAATATGGGTGACGCGGCAGTCAAAGTGTTAAAACAATTTCTTCTACTATAAATCCAACGAAATGGTATTTGGCATTCCTCGCGTAACAAGCTTTTCCGTCTGGCCGATGAAAATAAATGAAACACGGCCGATGAAACACGGGAATATTGTTATCGTTGTGATTCGCAGAAAATGGAAGAGAAGGAGTATAGAGACCGAGAACCTTAAAAGAGCGAAAGAAAGTTGTAAATTCACCGTTTCAAGGAAACCTGAGTTCCTAGCCAACTGTAACTGTATACATACCGAGCACGAATTAAATTACCAGAAAGCTTTACTTCTTTCAATCCCGACGTTCGTTTATTGTTCTAGCTATATCGTGCTCGAAAACGAGGTCTCCGTTGAAATTGTTGTACCCGATAACTAGACGCGAACCACTTGCAGATAAATATTCTTCAATTTAATCAAATATTTCATACGTACATCTGCAATGTTTTTGTTCTCAGTCTCGCCGAAGTGAAAATTATTCCTAATCACATTATTACACGCTTTATTAAATCGCAGTAACATATTACGTTATTATAAGGTTATTATCTTTCCGAATATTATAATTGAATCCCAGATGATTCTTGACTAGACGGAACAGAACAACTTAACAAGCTCAATGTTTCAGCTTGTACGTTCTCCTTTAATAGGCAAGATCTTTTTTTGTCTAAGTAAGACGAAACATTCTATTGACACGCAGGCACATAAATATACGGCAGAGAAGTGGCTAGCAACGGCCCGGAGATTAAGCTCGTTTCCATCTTCGCCTGTAGGAATTCGCGATGCGTGAAATGAGACTGCCGCTTTTCACTAGGTCGTGGTAATTAACACTCCGGTTACTCGGGGCGCTCGTTTTTCGACGCCGCGCCGCGCGCCGTCGATACCGACGCGACGAGAGGAAAGGTCTCGGCTCTATCGCAGGTTCCGTGATTCCGAACGGATATGCGAGAACAAAATTTTCAACCGGCCAACTTTCAAGAGTCTCCTCCCCTCGTTTTCACTTTTCTACCAGCACAACCCGACGCGGTCTATTATCCGGTTGGCTGTAAAAAAAAGTTTACCGTCGCCTTGAGTTGAAGCTCATTGTCCCGGTAAACAAAAGTTCGTATCGAGCTGCGGCCGGAGTTAACGCGATCGATGGGTTAACGGCGAATCGGATTGAATTAAAATGTTATACTTCAGTTCAATTTTAACGCGAACGTTACCGCGTTCAAACAGACTCGTTGGCAAGCAATCTTAACCATTAGTAGCCTGATTTACGAAAATGATTTTTTTTAATATTACTGTGTTTGCTTGAGGGTCTAGATGAAGGGAGAAATAGCTAAAAAATCACAATATTTAGTTCAAAAAATTTTTATAGCTAAAGAATTAGTAGATAGGTTTTATGTAGCGCGGAATGCCTGAAGTATCAAAATTGATACTCACAAAAATAGCACTAGTTTCTTCAAGTAAAACATGCACTCGCAAAAAATAACTATATCTTAGCGAAAATAATATATTCACTTACCTCAAAAGTATTTATATTCTTCAGAAAAAGAAAATATATCAAATTTGTATTCAATAAAACTTTTAGTAAAATGTGTTTACTTGTTCACTTTGCCGCGCAAATAATATATCATAGATAAAATAAAACAATAATGACATTTGATTTTTTTTTTAATTTCGTTGGAAAGAATATTATACAACAGTAAAATACGTACAGCCAACCTTAAAAAAAAACTAATAGTAATGTGAACATTCGGTTTAAAAGATTGATATCAAAATTGAAACTCTAGGTTATTAAGGGTTAACCGTTTGACTGCTGACGAGCGCTATCGTGCTCTTCTCATATTACGCCAAAAATGCGAAGAGCGCGGTAGCGCTCCTTTTTATTTTCGATGCCTAAACTGCGAAGAGCGTAATAATGCTGATCCAGAACACTAGCATTTGAGTGTCCAATGAAGCACCGCACATAAACAATATACATCATCTACACCAACCGAAATATTTAGTCTTGAAAAGCTACCTGGACGAAATTTGCGACGGTGCGTGGAATGCAGCAGTAAACATGGTGGAGAAGTTACACGTTCAAACCTAATTTGTTCTATTTGTAAAAAGGGAATTCACGCGCTTTGTATAGCAAACCACCCGTGTAAAAAATTATAAGAAATTATTTGTGTTAATTTGACCGAATTATAAGTGCTCATTACCAATTTTATTCACAAAATTAATTAAAATAAATTTATGTAAACAATTGATATTTTTTAATTTGTGTTATTGCAAAGTAATACAAGTGACTTTATTGTACGAAAAGTGTTTTACGTTTTTTCCCATACACGAGCCGCAGTTTTGGCATATGTCTGAAAAAATACGCAGCCAAACGGTTAATGAAAATGTGTCTTGCGAATTTCTTCGTATTGAGGGGGTAAGCTCTAATAATTGCCTGCTAAATTGACCAAAAATATGGATTAACAAAAATCGTATTTACCTTTTTATACAAGAAGATGCTCAGTGACAATCATCTGTTTTGTTATATTTGCGTTATACTTTGTTATATCTCGTATCAAGGACGACGGATTCAACTATCCAGAAAACTTATGCATAAAAGAAAATACGATTCCCGTAAACTCATATTTTACATGGTTATCATTATTGATAACTGATAAACTGAAGAATGTATCAATGAATATTGGAAAAGTCGATCTATCTTATCCTCTCAAGTTAATACATTCTCGTATAAAACTGTAAAAATAATTGTTGCTTCCGCTTACGTGATCGATTCCGCTTACAAGCCGGCATATTTTAAGCGTCAGATTAACGACGATTGTGCCGGGATCACGGGATAGACAGAACTATATTAGACGCTCGTCTGAAACCGAGTTTATACGCGGAGCGTTCCTAAATACGTCCGACACGTACACACGTAGAGAACATTATTCTAGAATACAACTCGTTGTTATCTATTCCTTTCTGCACGCAAATCCAGCCTAGTCACGTCACCTTCAGAATGGGCTTAAATATTGATTTCCAATTCCTCTTGCCGAGCCACCGCCGCTATTCTTAACGTTTATAAATATATCGCTCGCCCCTCCTCATTGTGGAATACGACTGAAATTTTTACCGGCGAAATATGAAAAACATTCGAGTTTTACGACCCGATCACGTGACTTATCTACACATTTCATGTTTCGATTCGAGAGGGGTATATCGTTCCGATTCTACAAGAGCACGTAATAGATACTCGGTCATTATACCAAACTTCAATTTCATAGTTAATCATGTTTGATTATTTCAATAAGATTTTAATTTTATCGTATTTAATTTTATCGTATCGATCAATGAAAATATCAGAACAGTAAAATGAAATTGTCTAAGTAATAAATACGAGGATACGTAAATACTTTCATTGAAATTATTTCATACTTCGACTCGAGAGGGGTATATCGTTCCGATTCTACAAGAGCACGTAATAGATACTCGAGTCATTATACCAGACTTCAATTTCATAGTTAAACATCTTTGATTATTGCAATAAGATTTTACGTTTATCGTATGTCGATCAATGAAAATATCAGAACAGTAAAATAAAATTGTCTGAGTAATAAATACGAGGATATGTAAATACTTTCATTGAAATTATTTCATATTTCGATTCGAGAGGGGTATATCGTTCCGATTCTACAAGAGCACGTAATAGATACTCGAGTCATTATACCAAATTTCAATTTCACAGTTAAACATCTTTGATTATTTCAATAAGATTTTACTTTTATCGTATGTCGATCAATGAAAATATCAGAACAGTAAAATGAAATTGTCTAAGTAATAAATACGAGGATACGTAAATTCTTTCATTGAAATTGATAATAGAATATTTGAGGAACATACAATTGTCAAGAGATTAATTCTATGAAGCCGAGCTCCTCCGCTTTGAATAGACACTCATAAAGTTACGACCACACGCGTTTAATAATGATAGCGAGTTTAACCCCATCTCGTTTCCATTTTTTCAATCGTCACGATATGGGATAGTTGGCGAACTAGTTAAAACTTGGAAACGACTTCCAATAATTCGTATGGTTATTACTCCTTGCGATAAAGAATAAGAAAATTGAGAAGGGAATTCAACAATACGGTATGAAGATGACAGTGTAATTAGAACGTGCTAAGCCGTCTGCGATGAGTCTGTCGTTTCATTTCACGAAATCGTTAGAAATCAGATGTTCCATGTTTCTCTTAGTTCTCCAAAGTTCCTTTGATCCTGTCCAGTGATCTATGTATATGAACATAGGATGACCCGTGCCTTGGTATCTTAAGCACAACTACTCGCAACTTGAAGTGACCGAAGTTCGGTCTCCAACTTTTCCAACCAGAGATCTGTCCTGTTCAATTTAACCATACAAAACCATTCAGTATTATTTACAAGAAGTAACTAAACAAATAACTGTCATGGTCAGTAACGTACTGAGGAGAGATATTTTGGAACGTCAATATACAATTGAAGAAACAGGGATTCTTAACATTTTACTGATCTGTTAGTACAGAAATGAATTTAACAATTATGATGATAAAATAAATAATCAATTATCCATTGATTTTCTTATCGAATCTCTAAATGATAAAAATTATTCAAGCAACTGCAAATCTGTGTACCTCTTAACTTATAAAATGACAAATCAACGGATTCGAGGTTTAAAGAAAAAAATGAGCACTCTACATGTATACAAGGAGGAATCAATACCGACTCGAAGACGCAGCCAACTTATCTGTTTTTCTCTGCCTGTACGTGGCATTCCTCATCCCGGTAAATCCAAGTTTGCTCGAAGGAGTTCACGAACCAACTAGGGACTCTGAGTTCCATGCGAGGAGATAACGACCGTCATCGAAAATGCAGATGTGAATGCGGTCAGGATACGCAGCAGTTAGTGTCGAAGTGCTATACAATAGTATGTAAGTAGTACGCGGTATGCGCGCAGCGAGTGCATTCCGCAACCCTTTTACTGTTGCCAAAGTTCCAAGATTCTGTTTTCGACAACAGCGACTCGTAACTTTTATTTGTACGTACATACCAATTGAATCGCGATTTCCACGGCATAAATTTTTGGCAACGTTTACTCGAGAACAGAAAACGTCTTAAAATATCGTTACAATATTATACTTGGTTTTTTCGGACAAGTTCTGCCTGAATCGAAAATGTGACTTCCTTCTCTTGTAATAAATTATTGAAGTTACATATATATGTTACTTTAGTAGCTAACAATAGTTTTTCATTGAACTATGTATATAGGTACGTATTCTAGGTGACATGTTCATCTCTCTCAGGCTATGGATTTCATAGATCCATAGAAAAATTCTTATCTGCAAAAGATATGAATAACAATGTATGCGATGTATAAATATCCTTCGAGTATTAAAAGATAAGTACGCATTTATTCGTACCGGTGCAATTCTTTTTCTAACACGTATAAGAAGAAGGAGATTAAGCAAATTTTAATGTGCACTTACACAGAGCTTAAGTCATTATCGCACGCGATACTATATCCCGTTAAATCCAGTGTCTGATAAGCTGTCTTATTATTAAGAGCACATCAAAGTAATCCCAGTAGATAGATTGGTTATTTAATATTTAAAGCGCGTCGGATATCCGATCCTTCATCAACCTTTAGTCACTTATACATGTACGTAACTTAGTCAATCATGAAATGCTCGTTTGATATGAATTAAAAAGAAAATTAAGTAATAACGTGTTACCCATTATGAAATACGTCCCTACGTTTCATATTAAATTTCCTGATTTTGACAGGTAATCAGTACAGATCAGAAAATCATTACAGATGCCAATCTCAAGCGAGCGATTCATAAGTGCTTTTGCGATCGAAAATGCAATTAACAGAATTCGTGCGCGTGTTTAAGAAATCTGTACAGAGAGATCTTTAGATTCGAAACGCATATTTGATATGATAATTGGGATATAAATAAAATTGAAGTGAAAAATATGAAACTATTTTATTTTGTTGCATATGCCACTGTTTCGAAAAGAGGTTGGAATAATAGATACTTTTCTTTACCTTATACTCTTACTTTGAAGACAAATACTTAACCCGTTGTATCGGTGTTACGTTGTTATTTCTATTGAAATTCGTTCAACGCGTTATCGAAGAGTTACTCCAGCGTGCTAGGAGGACCTGGCATAAATTGCGAAATATCATGGAAGTGGCTTGGCTAGGAATCAAAAGGAAATAGAGGTCTACTGACAAGACGAATTGTACCACGTACGACAATTGACGTCATTTCATCTGGTCATTTATGCCCCGTGATGGATTTTACATGAACGAGTTCCTAATTCATTCTACATTATACAATGATCGAATCGAGAAAAATTGGAAAAGGAGTAATATAATATTACATAAAGATCTCGAACATGTAAACGTGAGAAATTTGCAAAGCATATATCAGAAAAAAAAAATTGAAATATCAAACGTCATCAATACAAAAAATCAGAAACGCGATATTGATCGCTGGTAAAAACTTAAAATCCACAAGTTAGATTTGTAAACTTTGTTTTAAGAAAATGAGCTATCAGAAAGATAGTTCTTTTATTTCATATTCGAAATAAGAAACGATCTACGAACAAGTTACGTTCAGTTTATCTAATCTCACTTGAAATACAGTAAAGTCCACAAATATGACCAGTGTTAAGTAAACAAAATACATAAAATTCGAAATTATATAAAAGACTTTTTATATGAACACGAGTTTGTCCCCTAAGCAGAAGTAAAAGTAAGGAAGCACCACTATACTACATTTTTATCGTCGTGCTCGTAATTGCTACTTTTTAATTACACGTTGAGGCAAGATAAGTGTGCACGGGTATAAACAAAATTCTAAGTCGTTCCCATTGTTGTGCGCGTCGTTATATGCAAATGTGCGTAGAGGCACAGATTTATAGGCATGGATGGCGAGGACTGCGCCTTGAATAACAATTTCGACGATAACCGTGCCCGTATACGTAACACGTGTGCATACATGTAGATCCGTTCGGTATTATTCCACGCTGATGACACGATGCGTTTTTATTAATGATACAGGAACTTCCACGAAAATACCAGTTTTGTAATACTGTAGCTCCGCGTTATTAAAAAATGTATCTATTGTCTACATACCGGTATTGCGTATAGAAAAGAATAAATTGGATTCGAATGTATTAAAAATCTTCTAATAAACAGAGGGCAGTATTTTCAAAGCCTAACACTTTCCATTTTGTATTAATTTTTATTTTCTTTAAATACCTCAAATCTAGGTGACATGTTCATCTCTCTCAGGCTATGGATTTCATAGATCCATAGAAAAATTCTTATCTGCAAAAGATATGAATAACAATGTATGCGATGTATAAATATCCTTCGAGTATTAAAAGATAAGTACGCATTTATTCGTACCGGTGCAATTCTTTTTCTAACACGTATAAGAAGAAGGAGATTAAGCAAATTTTAATGTGCACTTACACAGAGCTTAAGTCATTATCGCACGCGATACTATATCCCGTTAAATCCAGTGTCTGATAAGCTGTCTTATTATTAAGAGCACATCAAAGTAATCCCAGTAGATAGATTGGTTATTTAATATTTAAAGCGCGTCGGATATCCGATCCTTCATCAACCTTTAGTCACTTATACATGTACGTAACTTAGTCAATCATGAAATGCTCGTTTGATATGAATTAAAAAGAAAATTAAGTAATAACGTGTTACCCATTATGAAATACGTCCCTACGTTTCATATTAAATTTCCTGATTTTGACAGGTAATCAGTACAGATCAGAAAATCATTACAGATGCCAATCTCAAGCGAGCGATTCATAAGTGCTTTTGCGATCGAAAATGCAATTAACAGAATTCGTGCGCGTGTTTAAGAAATCTGTACAGAGAGATCTTTAGATTCGAAACGCATATTTGATATGATAATTGGGATATAAATAAAATTGAAGTGAAAAATATGAAACTATTTTATTTTGTTGCATATGCCACTGTTTCGAAAAGAGGTTGGAATAATAGATACTTTTCTTTACCTTATACTCTTACTTTGAAGACAAATACTTAACCCGTTGTATCGGTGTTACGTTGTTATTTCTATTGAAATTCGTTCAACGCGTTACCGAAGAGTTACTCCAGCGTGCTAGGAGGACCTGGCATAAATTGCGAAATATCATGGAAGTGGCTTGGCTAGGAATCAAAAGGAAATAGAGGTCTACTGACAAGACGAATTGTACCACGTACAACAATTGACGTCATTTCATCTGGTCATTTATGCCCCGTGATGGATTTTACATGAACGAGTTCCTAATTCATTCTACATTATACAATGATCGAATCGAGAAAAATTGGAAAAGGAGTAATATAATATTACATAAAGATCTCGAACATGTAAATGTGAGAAATTTGCAAAGCATATATCAGAAAAAAAAATTGAAATATCAAACGTCATCAATACAAAAAATCAGAAACGCGATATTGATCGCTGGTAAAAACTTAAAATCCACAAGTTAGATTTGTAAACTTTGTTTTAAGAAAATGAACTTTCAAAAAGATAGTTCTTTTATTTCATATTCGAAATAAGAAACGATCTACGAACAAGTTACGTTCAGTTTATCTAATCTCACTTGAAATACAGTAAAGTCCACAAATATGACCAGTGTTAAGTAAACAAAATACATATAATTCGAAATTATATAAAAGACTTTTTATATGAACACGAGTTTGTCCCCTAAGCAGAAGTAAAAGTAAGGAAGCACCACTATACTACATTTTTATCGTCGTGCTCGTAATTGCTACTTTTTAATTACACGTTGAGGCAAGATAAGTGTGCACGGGTATAAACAAAATTCTAAGTCGTTCCCATTGTTGTGCGCGTCGTTATATGCAAATGTGCGTAGAGGCACAGATTTATAGGCATGGATGGCGAGGACTGCGCCTTGAATAACAATTTCGACGATAACCGTGCCCGTATACGTAACACGTGTGCATACATGTAGATCCGTTCGGTATTATTCCACGCTGATGACACGATGCGTTTTTATTAATGATACAGGAACTTCCACGAAAATACCAGTTTTGTAATACTGTAGCTCCGCGTTATTAAAAAATGTATCTATTGTCTACATACCGGTATTGCGTATAGAAAAGAATAAATTGGATTCGAATGTATTAAAAATCTTCTAATAAACAGAGGGCAGTATTTTCAAAGCCTAACACTTTCCATTTTGTATTAATTTTTATTTTCTTTAAATACCTCAATACTATTCATCGAATACATGTGTCTATTAAATCAATATCACAGGCATATAAAATCTTTTATTGCACAAGCACTTTTAGTGGAGAATATCAAAAATTCTGTACTTTTATTTGTATTAATGAATCCATAATTTCGATCACGTATTTTATAATCACCAGACCGCAGGTTTTGTATATGTACAAAAGAATTAGGTATGCAAGCGTTCCTCGGCATATCGCAAGGGGATATAATTAGACTGCGGATTTTAGACATTTATTAAATGATGTACAGAAAATATAAAGGAGAAATTTGTGCCAGTGAAATATTAAAACCTGTGTCTACGTCATTCATGTTTAAATGATAATAGAAATTCCCAATTAAATCACACTTTTTAATACCATAAATTTTTTAACTACATTCAAGTAACAAAATCAGTCTAGTAACACGAATCAATCCGGTAAATTTTACTTTTCGTCACTTTACGATCATCCAAGTTGATACGATAAATACGAATTCAGATGAGAAGCGAGAAATGAGGATGTAATTAAATCAGTGCCCTATTTTTACGCGACTCGTTTAACTCGTGAACTGTGAGACACCTACACAGAGTAAGTTCGTAAGAATGTAGCTAACTCATTTAATTGACTTACGACGCGTTTGCCTACTGAGCTGGGAGAGCTGAAACAATTTCGACGAGCATAACTTTCTCGTTACGACAATTTCGGAAACGCCGGAAACTTCAGAGGAACGACTAGTTTGTAACCGTGTATGACCATCGGAAAAGATACACAATACAAAGGCATTGTAGATGCCCGCGTTATTGTCATAGTTTACTTCGTTAAAGTTTGATGGGCTAATTCATTTACAGCCAAGACGTCGATTAAACTGTTGCAGCCTACTTTACGCAAATACGGCAAACGTGTGTATATATATGTATCTTTTGATACAATAAATATGAAATTGAATACTCGAATATTTTTTCGTTCGTTTCATAATAATGTTGTTAAACCAAATATTCACAAGTGTAAAATTGTATAATTTTCAAACCGATATCTTTGACATTTAACATGTTTATAGATGCATCAAATCTAATTATAACAAATATTAATTTACGATTATAGCTTCCCTTTGAAAATCTGTAAACAATGTTGGATACAATTGTGCTGCGATATAAAGCAATGATTATATTATATAAATCTGAGATCGTAAATTCCGTTAATATATTTCATCCTTATACCCCGCAGGGAATTTTGTGCGAACACTGAATGACTGAAAACAAAAAAGGAGGTAGGAGAAGAAATGCTCGAAGCGAGTGTAACAGCAAAAATAGGATTACCAACAGGCGGCTAGAAGTTGTCGCATCGGACGGAAAATAGTCGATGGGCAAACAAGAAGAAAAATTAACCCTCCGAGGCACAATTACCGATATTTTGAGTAAGCCATTGAGGACGTTTCCTTGAACCTCGCGGCTCGAGATCCTTCGGCTTAGGGGATGGAATGCCTGTAGCTATTTTTGATGCCCTACTCCTAAATCTGTTCTTCGAAGTTCAAGTATTCCTATTGCACGTGTACTAACGTGTTAACACAGTTTCAATTTCCTATCAAACTTCCCTTAAGTCGTGTATCATTCGATAAATAAGGCTGGTGTACAGAATTTAGTACGAGGCTTATTTCCTACTAAACAAAGTTACAACTTTTTATATCTTTCTAGACCATCGTGACTGTCTTATTATTTTACCTTGGCAAATCGTATAGGTCTTATCCTTTACCCGCATGCCGTTTATATTCCAGCTTTGCCGAATCGATTTCTCTCTAGCGTTAACAGCGAAACTGCGCCTTTGCGCGTCTCAAGAGTTTGATTGACTTAAACAGAGCCAACCATCTAGGAGGCGCGGCGCGTGTTAAAACGGAACGGACGGACCAATATGAAACGGATACTTAACCCTTTGACTGCTGAATACTCAGAGCCGAAGCTATCACTGGGCATTAAATACTTTTTCAGTTCGGCGATGTATTAAATTATAATATAGTACAAAGTCAAATTACTGTTACACTATCTCCTCGAAAATAAACAAAAAACAAAACTATATAAACTATCCAAATCCGAAGTATACATGAGCAAAGACTTTCATCTAAGAAACAAGAACAATAAGAAAATCACCGTGCGCATGTATGCGTCCTTAGTCCATACCGATAGCTTTCGTCTGTAGCAGTCAAAGGGTTAAACGTTGCATATACCTATAATACAATTATTTTATTAGGTAGGCTAATATTTCGAAGAGGAATCAAAATTGAGATGGTGTTTCGTGATACGTATTTCTACCTCATCGCGTGCGTTCATGTGTTACACTCGGTGGCAACTCTGGGAATTGTGGCTTTCAATATCACATTAAATTCGGTATATACTACGTGTATTATGCTAATTAGTCTAAGAGCCGGGACACGGCCGATGATTCGATGCGACTGCGCAGTATCGGTCAATGGTTGTTACCTCCATGTAACAATGTCAATTTAGCTACGGGTGTCTCACGTTGCCGTCGGAGTTCATCGGGCAAAGCTCCTGCGAAATGTCTACGGAGATGATGTCGCACCGGTACCTCCCAACTGGCGTCAAATTCATTTAATGGACCATGTCAATAGAAAATATAGAGGGTCTATTCAATGAGAAAGATTATGGCTTATCTACCGACTGTCTCAGAGCTACATACATTACGCCCAGAAGTGGGAGGTTCCTGAGATGATTTCAGACAATATTTTCTTTTGCCGAAATGTTGTCCGAGGCATGGTTATGGAGTTATTAATTAAAACTCCCAATCGATCAGAGTGTTAGTGCAAGCGCGCAGGCATGACAGTAGTGTACCGCGCTGAGACAAACAAGCTGTATGTATGGTATTTATGTAAAATGCTAGTTTAAGTTAGCACGTTTTTATGTAACCATTAGTATGAACCGAGGACGGTTTATGGAGGAGAACCCTGAAGCAAATCGACGAACAGTGTCGGTTTTGTTAATAACACGAGATAGAGGTTGAGATATCTATTTCCAATATTTTTATGACGCGTTCCATCGTACTCGACATCAACGTTAGGTTCTTCCTTGCAATAAATCAATCTTTGCTTTCAAACAAAAGTTGATGGCAAGCCGATCTCTCTCTGTCGGTTGGAAGAAGTAAAAGCAAACATTGGTAGTAATTAAGATTTCAGTTTTTTAAAAAGAGTATTTATTACATTATAAAATTGGTATAATGTTACTTTCGATAATGTTAGAGGAAGAGATAATATTTAATTAGATTATTAAATTGTAATCTATCAAGTTATTCTCGTAGAACTTATTGTATTTGCGACACAATTAAGATTTTAATTAATTTTCCTTAAAAGAGAGTATACTCGCGCTGATAAGGAACATAATCCAATAAGAGGGAACAATAAAAAGCTGCATATAAACAGTTGTAGCTATAGATCGCTGATAAGAAAGAAAGAACGAAGCAAGGTAGCGCGAGCAATCGTAAATGTGTACCCGGGAACGTGAAAGAGGAGATGTTATCTGCGCTGAAAATCTTATAGCTGCTTCAAGTTCTGGCTAAATATATTTGTCCTTAAAAACAATAATAAATCCTTATCCCCCTAAATCCCAAATGACATAATGCCTCATGCAACGGTTCATTCAGTCATTGATTCAACGTGATATAAAAACGGCATTTCATAATAGGTTGTTTTACCTTACGTTCCCTGTACCAAAGTAACCATTTCCCGAGTTCGTCTTACGGAACGAATAAAACTTGGGAAGAACGAAGTGCACATACAAGGGTATCCAAGAAAACTGATGAAGAAATTCGAAAGCTTATTTTTGTTTCCGGGACCGCTGTGCGGAACATATCGATGATTCGACGTAGTTTTGAACATCTTGTAACTTTTTCCCAAAGGGACTTGTGGTCACTCTTTTTAAGACAAGCAAGCTGTTAATTTCACGATGGGAAAGAAATATAACGATTGT
>SHCU01000030.1:442270-452637 GCA_004307685.1 Ceratina australensis
ATTGAATTGTAAGTTTCCTGTATAACATACGGGAAAACCCCAGGGTGTGTTTCTTGTATCACTTATACGAGTAAAGATAATACAATTCAAATGAATTGTAGATTGATACAATTCAAAGCTTCTCTACAAAACGTGTGCCGTTTATTTTACCGCGGACATTCAGTATTATTATCACCGTGAATGTTTTCATTCGATAATCCAATTCGATGTGGCGAACGGGATCGCTTGTTTTTCTTTGTTACGACCAACCCGCGACATCGCGAATGTCTCTCCGTCGCATCGTTTCTCGGTGGCTTTCGTTCGCAAAAAAAAATAATCAAAAGTTTAACGACGACGAACCGCATGCAACGACCGCGCGCGTGTTTCGCTTCTGGGTTACGTGTATAATTATTCTTCTTCCAACGTCCACGGTTCCGAAGTCACGCCAGTGATTTCGACGACCCCGTGTATTCTTGCGTGTCCCCTCGCACGTACAAGCAGATACGTATGTATATACATTCATATACACAGACATAAATACGTATCAAAACGAACCACCGCGTTGCTTTGCATCCTTTATCCTAATTAAACACAATATGCGTGTACGCGAGTGCGTAGAGGACAAGGAAGAATTTATCGATGTCGCGAACTGTAGTCATTTATATACTTAACTTAAAATGAATTCACGTCCATTTAATTAGTAATATATAATTTGCTGTCACAACAATTTTCATTCGATTCTTCAAATCAAACGATTCTCTGCTTACTGGATGGTCTCTCGCGAAAATAGAATTCATAATTATAGCAATATAATTGTTTTTCGAAAATCGAAGTAACACGTCATGCATAAGGTTGATAAAAGCGTACTATAAAAATACCAGAGTGGGCAGCATTATCGTTTGTGAGCACGAGTATTGGAAAAAATGCAAATTGATAGAATTATCAATCAGAGAGACGCAAAAGCCTGGTTCGTACTGTACAATCGTATTTAAAACTACGTTTTCGCAATCGGTAAAGAACTCATCTGGCGTTTGTATATCCGTACGCAGCGAACTTTTGAATGCCATTGCAGCTTGAATATTTCTTTAACGGAGAAACGCACGAGTGACTAAACAAACGAAAACATTTTCGAATCCCGTAGACCGCGACCTCCCGTGATATTTCTCATTGAACCGGGTAACGAACATGGCCTATCCGTTATCATTGGTTGCACGTAACACCTTGAAATAATTCACGATATCCATTCGTTATGACTCGCGTTTAATAAAAGACATTCTTCGCATTAATGCTACCACGGTATACGTATTACAGTAACATGTCGTATCAAGCAGATTTTACTTAAAATAGACATACGTTCGTTGTTTTAATATTTAATTCTGATACAGAACATTTCGTGCCGACCAGTCCAGGGAGATCCGCTATTTTAATCCGCGGGTTTTAATCTCCGTGTATTTATGTAATTATTCATTCATGAATCTTCTTCATGAATTAAACAATGCTTTCCTGACCGCGATCCGTTCATGTTAGCACAGTTTTATTTCCTACTGGTTTTAGTCTCGCGTTTATTTTCCGTTTTTCATCGTGCCGGTCAACATGGATAGATCTAATAATAACTGATGCCAACTACCTATTCATCTGTCATATTTGCTGGAATAGTAAATAATTTTGTTATTCTCATGTGTAAAAATATACATATAAATGAGTTAACAGATACGTGAACTGATGAGCAGAGATCTAAGTAATGCGAATAGATTTTCGTTTGACATAAATATGTAGTATAATATAAGTTCACAGCCATGTCACCGTGTCAATGCAGCTTGAGCGAATCTCGTTTTTAGCTGAATGCTGCCATTGTACCGAAAACTCGTCGCATTCTTCTCAATGAGATTTCATTTAGAATTTGAAGTGAACCAGAGCGGCTGCTCTTAATTCGTGTGAGACTAGGGGATAACAATAGAAATTTTATAATGTATACAGTACATACTTTATGATCGCACAAGCAATTGATAATGAAGTAGAATTGTAGTAAGAAATATTTTGTTAAAATGCGGAAGAAATAGTCATTACACAATTTGTGATATCAATCGAGGAAGTTGATAACTTTGAGGTACACTCATCTTTCGTTGAAATTAGTATGTAAAAATTGTCTCTAATCTCTTATTTGAAGTAGTCTCATTGGAAGAATTCGTGATTTATCATACGTACGTGTAATTTTATTATTATATGATTTAATATATTGCTTACGAAACATACGTATTGTTTGCATAAATTTGTTCGTTAATAACGATACGCACGGGCGTACGGTGCAAGGATATGATGCAATTTGGCTACGCTTTAGAATTAATTTACATCGAACCATAAATTCGAAGAGAATCTATTTACGATGCGGTAGCAATGGTCGCGGGTAACTGTGCCTCTTCCTCGGCCAACAAGGAACACGCACGTGTTCTGTTCGTTAAAAAAACGACAATCTCAAGTAAACGGTGAAAGAGAAAAGCGAAGGGGAGAAGGAGGCAACGGAAGATTTGCATCGCGTGCAGTGCACCGTGCGAAAAATTACGAGGGAAATATTTTTAACGTAAGAACATGCACCGTCGCGCACGAAATTACGGAACCGTCGCGAAGCGATTGTATCGTCTTCGCTTCTGGTTCCGAGTTCTCCGTACCCCACGCCTAACTCTTCTCTTTTAACGCGTTTTGACTTTAAGCATGGTTGTGATAGTTTCAGATCCATTTTTGCTTCTTCTTAAACTTTTGTTTGCAGTTATTATTAGAAATTAAAGAATGTGAAATGTTTGAGATTGCTTATCTCTTTTAACAGGAACACGTTGAAAAGGCTCAGTGTTTTATTATTCAATTAGTCTGACAGCTATCCGATTTCATTATCTGCTCACACAATTATATTTAATGCTTTATTGTACACAGATCAAACAATATTATAATTATGGTGTTAATTAAGACTGCTGCGTTTATTATAAATTTTGTTAACATTGCATTTTCAGCTAAAGTCATAACAGTCGATGACAGAGCATAGAGTAAATAGTTGACTCTATTTATGATGACATTTCGAATATGAAATTAAATTGATATTCTAATATACTTTTTATGAAAAAAATATTAGTAATGAAAATTAGATAATGTTTCTCTTAGAATTTCTCTCAGAATTTCTATTAAAATTAGATTCCATTTCTCTGATACAACTTTTCAAATTAACCAACTGAGAAAAGAATGTCTGTTTGAAGTCGAGTTCAGTTCGTTGCTTATTATTCCTGAACAAACGAGGGTAACCGTAATTACCCGAATTATCGACATTCCACGCTCCATTCGTTTCTTTACAATACCAGCTCGCGGTGGTCCCCGTATTCGTAGCTTTCCCTTGAGGAACCTCGACGTGTCTAGCCTCCGGCTATGTCATTTCTTCCTTCATTACATTGATACGTTCCGTCGCAATTGCAGCCGAGAAAACCAGATAGTACAACCTCAAGTTTAGCATCCATTTATATCTTATTACTATTGCGTATCAGCATTGTGTGTCACGCGTTGTCACGTATCATAATTGCACGTATAAACGTACAGTGACATACAAAATGAATCCAACACATTTTTAAAACAGAATAACTTTCTTCATATCAAACCGATGAACATATTTTTTGTGAGAATCTGGAAGGTTTATTTCGTTATGATTCTCACCAAAAATTATATCCTTTGGTTCGGTATTAATTGTAAGAGTTATTCCATTTTAAAAGGCATTCGAATACTTGTGTCTCATTGTATATTATATTCTCATATTTTAGCAGGCTTTTTAGCTCAATTCATATAATGTTTCGTATAGTCAATATAGTTATTTATAGAATGTGTCAACTCCTGATCGATTATACAAGAATTGATACATTGTTTTATTTACTGGTTAATAGAATAAACTAGATGACGTTTCACATAATGATTCATGCAGTGATACCAGATGATATGGATACGAAAATATTATGTTTATCTCACGGTTAAAAAGCCGTTCGTTCTATTTTTACCTTACATACGTACTGTTGCAATTGAATACTAGAAGGCCAGATGTATTCTTACGAAAGAGCCTGGAAACAGTAATACAAATTGGAACAGCTTCGAGGTATCAGGGGGTGGACACGGCTAGGGAGAATTCTTGGTCCATTTCTGGGATAACGGAAATTTATGCCACGCGCTTACCTTATACCTTATCCGTAACGCAACTTTGTCTTGAATTTCGCAAATATATCTTCAGATATATATACATATGTATATCTATGAGTCAGCACCTACACAGAATCATTTTTAATTGATTCTCAGCGTACTGACACAATTACTTAATTACATTTGACGCGGTAATTATTACATTAGGAAGTGCTAATTAAACATACGTTGTTCTTTTACAAATCAATAATGTATTGCACTATATGCTTATTATTTCTTTGTGTAAAGAAGTCACTTAAGTCTTGCTGCCCTTAATGAGGTCAAAGCATGTTGTTTACAGAAATGAATAATCCGAAGGTTTAGAGTACGCGTATGACTGCCAAGACCAAAGCGTATATCATTGCCTTGTTAACGAATCATGAACTGTAATTTGAAAATGAAATGAAATCGTCAACTTTTAGTGAATGGTGAATTGGACAGTCAGACCAGTACACGTGTACTCTAACGTAGATTTTCCAAACTTGATTTTATCGAAAACAAAGCTTCCAAAAAAAAATGGAATATCTTTTTTAGGCTGATTTTTACGTTTACATTACACGTAATTTCTCGGTTAGCTAGGCTACTCGTGAGGCGATATTACTGCATAATATAAATAATAGAATTCCATGATAAATATAATATTTCTCATGATGAATATTGATATGCCACATCGAATATTATATTCAACATTCTCTATCAGTTCCATCGAGACAAACGGACTTAAATATGCATTTGATATGCCTCTAATTAATATGCGTACAAAGGTTAGCTCCAGCGTAAAAGAACAAAGAGAATGTATGAAAAACAGGGGAAATATACTTCAGGTGGATTTCATGGAGGTTGTTTATTAAAGGTTATATAAGTGTGATTATGACACCCTGTATTACGAGTCCGCTTCATTTGCGGCATGAAACCTGGAAAGTCTATGCTTTTTCTCTCGGTTTTGTTGCGTACGCGTGGGCGAGAACCATCGATGGCGTAATTCGAATGCGCGGCCGTCGTTAACCGTTAAACGTCAAGAAGAGACGTTCCGTGGTTATATCTATTTTTCTTTACGACCGATCGACGTATAAATTTTTCTTTATCCCAGGTGTACAGGATAAAACATCAGAATGTTGGTAAAAATTAAGAATGTCGATATCTGTTCATAGATCAATGAATTCGAGGAGATAATCATTTTCTATGAAATTGAAGGTCTCGAGTCTTCTAAGTAACTATAAGAACTTTCGATGTTCCCAGTGAAAATCATTGGAACATATACCGTTGGTTCAAAATTAGGGCGATCAGAGTTCTGAAGTTCCCGACTGGTGTCCTTAATTACTAAATTATACTTACACGCTTGACTAGGTCTATGCGGCTGGATCCCGGTGAAGTTTCAAAGGTCTCCGATCGACAGAGAGCACTCGGCTCGTATAGATATACTCGTAGGCCGCTTTCGGATCTTATTTTACCGGTTCGTCGTCTGTAATCACTATAAAAATTATATTTTTGGTAATTATCATCAAATTAGATGTGGATTAAAAAAGAAGTTTTGGTTTGCAATCATTGCTGGGTAGTTGTACATGCAGTCATTTATTTTTCTAAATGTAATAGCTAGGTCATTTTATGAAGAGTCATAGGTCATAGCCGAATCGTTTTGTGTATTTTTATTCATCACAGACGACTGGTTGGATTTAAAAATTGGAAAAAAGTTCAGTTTTCATAATAATGTAGAAGCTGTAAATTTTAGCTTCTTTATACTAATTATTGCATTCATTGGTGTTTTTTATGTTGCCTTTTATTTCATTCGACTCTCTTTTAAATAGCGTTATTTCTCTTGCAATATTTAGATACACAAAAGCAGTCATCAAATACTTTAAGATACAAAATGGCGACGTATCTTTGAAACTTTTGTATGAATTACACTCGAGGCAATTTCCGAAGTGTGATTCTTATCAGAATTGTAATGCACGGCTAGTTAAGGAACTTAGGATGCGTCTTCGTGAGTTGTTGTACACAAAACGCGAGAATCGTCGCGCCAGAAGCAGTAGTTAATTGGAATAGCTAAATGGAGAAGCGTGATTTAGTGATTTGAACTTGGAAGTGTGGAATCAGGTTATTCAGTGCGAAGTTAACTGGACTTCATCAGACTTGTAGATCGTGCCGCTATCATCTGTTCACGTATCTCGTTACGTTTTCGTTAGATATATATTCAACAATGAAATCAGACGTTCACGTATATTAATTATTTTTAATAATTTTTGTCATCAGACGTATTTTTTCTGTTACTATTAGAGTTAGTTATTTTATTATTAGTTACTTCAAATATCTGTCTATTAAATATTTCTATAACATAACAATGTAAACAAATTTTGACTTAAATTGCACATCTAAATTCACTGCAATTTAGTATAATCAAGATTAATCTCGTATTACACTTACGTAAGCCTTGTAGTCTATATCTTTGCTAAGTTTATGATTTTTATATAATATTCTCCTCTTTCGGGTGTATAAAATGAATTATTTACGTTCATTACAATACTGTAAGTTTACTGGACTCTATGGCTGTATGATAATTATTATAACAAATTCACACATTAGAAGGTTTAAAGTAATCTGCATGAAACATGTTTAATTCCGCGAAAATGTAATTTCCTTTAAACAGCATAGATCGCAATTATAGCATCGGATTTCTAGTATCTCTGAGCACGACATAACTTGTCACACGTGCCTCTCGCAGGAATCGACCTGACGTTCCCTAAGCCACGAATACGTGCGTTCGCGTCGTCATCAGCTTCTTATCCCTGCTCGCTCGTTTATTCCCTCTTTTTTTCGACGACCCCACGGGAATGCTGACTGGCTGCCAAAAACTTACGCGCATTGTCCTTTTTCTTTTTTTCCTTGCTCCTCCATAAAAAGGAAATAGCTCGGAGTGTAGCAGTTGCTTCTGTAACAGTTTCCTCCGCGCTTCGGGTGACGAATTGTGGCTTTTAAGAGATCTCGGAGAAGAGCAGGCGATCTATCTGCCTCGGGAGCTGTTTGATCGTTTCCCATTCCGGATGTCCTCGTGGACACCTGAATTCTCGGGGCAAGCACAGCTTGAATATCGAAACAGGTTGAATGATTAAACAATAAATTATTTGCTACTCGGACACTTCTAATCTGTTTCGAGTTTCAATTTATTAGCGGGTCATCATTCTTAGTTACGAAGTTAGTAAGCATTCAGTTGTAGGATATGTTGTATAGCATTTATTATATTCCGCGTTTAAAAGCAAATGCGTGTTAAGAAATGTAAGTAACTTACAGTAATGTTTACGAAGTATGAGGGTAATGGAAAATGAGTGAAGTACGGTATAAAGAAGGTAGAGAAATAAGAGTTTGAAACAGAAAGGGCAGAGTGTGATGTAGAGCACAGTATCAGAATTATAAGGGAAATCGTGAAGACTATTCGGAAGTCGTAAAGTCTAAATAAGCGAATAAAATATTTGGTGTATTTTATATCTATTTATAAATCCTTTTTGAGGTTATTAGTCTCACTTAGGAGGTTTTACATAAAATTGAGACTCACTGCTGAATTATTCAATAATCGATCCGAATCAGATTACGGTTAATAAAAATGTATTTGGTTCGGGCATGATTGATGTCCCCAAGGCCAATCAATTTACTAAACAACAAGTGTGGACTGGTTGGGCGAAATTGAGGTCTACTCATAGAGCATTGTCTTGACCTCGGACGTTATCATTGGATTCAATTTGGAGAGTTGTGGTCGAGTGAAGTTACCCCAACACCAATAGTCGAGATTGTCGGTATACGGTGGGAATAACTTTTCGTTTTGGCCCTTATCACAGCTTAATGACTTTTTATGATTCCTATTGGAAGATTAATCGGATGTCCGAAGCGTTTGAGATTGTTAACCCCTTGAATCATTAATCGAATATTGCAAAACTAATATACGCATAATTGTATCTTACTATTTTGAGATAGAGAATATTGATTTTGAAACATTTCAAATCAGGAAAACTATGGATGATTGATAACAGCAATAGACGATAGAATTTTATACATTCTTAAGTGATACGTTAAAGACTATGAATTGGATGTTAAAAAAATAACGAATAATTTTAGTCTGGCAAACGAAAACGAAATTGTGAGCGTAGAGTGAGATCTCGTTAATTTTAAAACAGGACGAATGAATCGAACTCAAGAGGGGAATTTGAGGAAGTATTAATCAACCTCCCTTGCGCAGTAGACGAAAAAAAAAATAAATACAAGGAGAAGTTCCTGTAAAGCAGATTAATCGATCGACTTGATTTAAGTGTAAATATACTTGAGGTTATTAAAATCAATTTTTTAACTCACGGAAACAAATAAGTCTTAATTATTTGTTTTCGTAGCGACGGAGAAGATAATTAAGGAGGTAGACTTCGATAGCAGCACGATAAGACAGACTGTTAATGTTAGTTAACCACGAACTTCGTGGAAAATATGTATTTACGGGATTATCATTTTTCTTATATAAGAACACGTTTAGATCGCCTAGTATCTTTTTGAAATCTTGTTAAATCTAATGTGATCTGGTCTTACAATTGCTCTGTTACTTCGTTCAAACAATTTTTTCTTTCTCAAATGTATTTTAATTTTTCTCTATAAATTTAAAGTTGATTAATAATTTGATTAAACATTTTCGTACAATTCTGACTGTAGAGAACACGTCGCGACTCAATTACACAATAAAGGCGTCGAAGAAACGTTTACAAAGTAAATGCTAATTGACACTTATACTTCTTACATAATAATTAGAAAATGAACATACAGTATTTTCAACTTTTGATTGACGTCAAGGCTCGGTTTTATAATAATTCACATAATCGCCTTAACTACTTTTTGATTCTGCGTTTACTTTATTATTACTTTTTGTCCGTGAATCGTCAGAAGCGTCATTGCGTAAAGATATGGTTCAGGTTTTCGCCTTTCAATCTTTCAAGGTTTGTGGTTTGACGCTTCAAGGGTACTAATCAATTAACGCCGTGTAGTAGTCGTTAGGCACCGAGGCCGAATTAGAAATTCCATCCGTTCGGTTCGCGGGCTAGAAACGAGCCTCGTTCAGTTTCAGTGCGACCCGCGCCACCGTTTCATTTCCTGAACGCAATATCGTTGATTGTCCGTTTCAACGAAGATTCTAATAGGCTGTCGATTGCTCCATCATTGCTATTTAGTTTCGCAATATCTTCTCACATTTTTCTACTTCTCTCTTTCTCTCATTTATTACTACATACAATATACTAATCCCTGTAATAATCTCTACAGGTAAAACGTACATTATAATCTTGCTTATACGAACACTCATTATCCAAATTCGGTTATATGAAAGGTACATTTTCTATTATAATACTGTACGTAACTCATGTGTAAAGTAACTGAACAGTAAGTACTGGATTAAGGAGAATGGAAGAGACTATAGACTACGTAAGGAGAAGTCGAAGACTTTTAGTCTTTTAGGTATCATTAACTTTGAAGAACAAATGTTTTTAAGTATAATCAGTTACATCTCAAATACTTCATAGTGTATTTAAATGTGAAATTGTTTTCGATGATTTCGAAAGTATCGACACGTGACTGGCACGTCCGCAGAAATACCTACATCTATCCTATTCATAAAATTCTATTAGATGACAGATGTTCAGTGTTCATAATCGCCTACCCTGGAATCAGATAGCGGGAAGGGGTTATAAACGATAAGACGTCCTCTCAGTTACCCGCAATCTCTGTTCGTGTATATAGGATATTATCGGTTTTTCTATCGCCTGTTCTAGGAGGTCAAACTGACTTGAGATAAAGCTTCTTGTCGTTAAATTAGTATTGCTTCACACAAACATTCGATCCCAGATCATATTAAATCAGGCTACTAATCATTTCATTGATTGACAAATGTGATAATTCGCTTGTGAAACGAAACAGTTTTGCTGAGAATGTTATCATATTTGTCAAAAGGAATACTGTGGTTGGCGGATTTTTATTTGAAAGCACACATTAAAAAGGAAAAAATTCTGTTCTGAAATATCTGAACATAATTAACCCTTAGTAGCCTGATTTACGAAAGTGATTTTTTTTTAATATTACTGTGTTTGCTTGAGGGTCTAGATGAAGGGAAAAATAGCTAAATAATCACAATATTTATTTTATATATACATAAAACAGGTATCACTTTT
>SHCU01000030.1:454237-466709 GCA_004307685.1 Ceratina australensis
TTTTTTTTTAATTTCGTTGGAAAGAATATTATACAACAGTAAAATACGTATAGCCAACCTATAAAAAAAACTAATAGTAATGGGAACATTCGGTTTAAAAGATTGGTATCAAAATTGAAACTCTGGGTTATTAAGGGTTAAATCAATTCCGTTAACTGTTTCCAAGCGAGGTGGTAGCTAGTATGAAAGAGTTAGACTTAAATCGTAGGACTTCTCTAGATTTGTAAAAGATATATCCTGAATGCGAAGAGAAACGAGTAAATCGTGAACAAGAGATGATACCGTTTATAGGTCGTACGCCAGCTGAATTTCGGGCCTCAAAGAATGTTCATAAACTACGCTATTCGTCACCGTTGATCGATTCGAATAAAACCGTAGCCGTGGAATTATGCACTCGGGATGCTCGGTGCTAAATCATTGATCTATCGCCATAACGCGTTCCAAACAGCCCTCTATTCAGAAGGCGTCGATACTTCAATGCCAATACATAATTCATGCCTCGAAAACAACGCTGGGAGCGTACGGCACGAGTAAAATCAGACGCCTCTATCTCCCTATCTCGCTCCTGTTTTCTTTCACGGTTTTCATCCCGTTTTTACCTCCTCGAAACTGACTTAAATAGCTCCACTTTTCAGTGTCCGTGAACTTCATTTTCGAAACCTTGAATTTCCGTGAGATCTGCTTTCTGGCAAATTTCGAATTCCCTTTGAGGCTTCTCATTGGCGAGAGAGATTTGAAAAATCAGATTTCAGCGAAGCGATCAACTTACCAGGGTTTCGTCCGCGAATTTTCTTAGACATGGTTGCTAGAATTTTTATCACATTTGTTCTGGTGTGAGATAAAAAATGGATGTTTTCGAATCATACACACGAGTGAAAAGCATGTAACTAATCGATTTAACCCTTTGACTGCTACAGACGCATATATGCGTCTGGCGAAAGCTATCGGTATGAACTATGGACGCATACTTACACTTTGCTTATGTATACTTCGGATTTGAATAGTTTATATAGTTTTTTGTTTTGTTCATTTTGGAGAGGATAGTGTAACAGTAATTGGACTTTGTACTATATGTAATTTAATATAATATATAATTTAATTTAATACATAATTTAATACTTAATTTAATACATATTACATTTAATACATACAATTTAATACATAATTTAATACAATAATTTAATACTATGTAATTTAATACATCGCCGAACTGAAAAAGTATTCAGTCCCCAGTGATAGCTTCGGTTCTGAGTATTCAGCAGTCAAAGGGTTAAGTGAGAGTAGAAAATCGATTTTGATAAAACAAAACTTAAGGAGCTTGGCTTATAATATTATTGACAATTATTATCCTGGTTTGTTACAAATAACACTACGCGAAAGGTAGCCCTTAGAAATGTCTGTTTTATAAACTGAAAAGTTCGCTGAAATTGACAAGCTCTTCTAGGCTCTGAATTCTCTCGTCAAGGAACTAGTCGCAATTTATTGCTCTACGTGAAAGGTTCTAAACGGATCCGGTAGTGCTTTATGCTTATTCAACTTCTTTTTCGTGTGCATAAGTCGAATTGAAAGCGTAGCGTACGATACCTTCGTACCGATGCAGATCAGAAATTTCATGCAGACGTCCACGGATCGCTCACCATGCCGGATGTCTGCGCGAAAAAAGATAACGTAAGGAGATTTATGTCGTTCACGTATACCAAGAGATCTACCATTGTAGGTATGATGAATTGTTTGATACTTTCTTTCGAGGTATTATCATGTTATTCAATACTGATATTAAATATCATAAACTTTGAGTAATTAGAAGTTGAAAAATACGGACGATTGCGATTTCGTTTGTATTAATTGTTCGTCGAATTCAAAATTTGTAGACTAAAAATGTTTATTTAAAAACACAGTTCGTTTACGTGCAAAATCCTAATTATTAATTCCCAAAAATACAACGCTGAGGATTTTGTAAACATTCATTCAACCACTTCTCATACCTTTGAGGAATAATCGGGGTAAATATGATTGTATATTCCACAGTTTAAAGTTTCACAATTTTGACTGCAAAGAAAAATGCGACGCTTGAAAATGCATCTACTGATGATTAATAACTCCAATTTACCCCTGGTTAGATCTACTTACTCGCTCTTCCTCTCTTTTTGTGTCTATCTCTCTCGCCCTCTGCTTCTTCGCGAGAGAGGGTACCGGGTTAAATTGATCAATAACTTAATTATGTCGTCGCGTAATTAATATCCCGTAAAATTTCTCCCTGGCCTGTCTTCCTGGCCAGGGAACTACCGCAACGTTAACCGTACCCGTAATCAAAAGAGTTAACAACTAAGAGGCTCTTATAAAATAGTGACAAATTGTTTAGTTTCATCAGTCGTAATCTGTACAATTTGCATTATAGAATTTTGTTATGATCATCAAATCAAAAACGAAAAATATCCATCTTCGATAAAAACGATTCGTCTTTTATTCTAAGGGCCGAGAATTTATACTCTTAACGCGTCAAAATCGAAAGTAGTTCTATAGTGATCGTTCCGCAGGAAGTATAATATTTATTTGCAGTATCAAAGAGATGAAGTTCAGACGAAGAAGTTCTATTTTTTTTTTTTTCTACTTATTAGGTATGAGTGTCCAGGTCGGTTCAAAATTGTAACTTATTTTTATAATAGATTTTAGATAGATAGATTTTTAATAGATCATTTAAAATTTCTTAATGCTAATTAAGGATTATCTCTTAATAACGTAGAGTTTCAATTTTGATACCAATCTTTTAAACCGAATGTTCACATTACTATTAGTTGTTTTTTATAGGTTGGCTGGGGATGATCAATAGGCAAATGTTTAGAGTCGTCATTCATGTGAAAAATTTGTCTAATTTTATCAAATCTGTTGCGATCCATTGTTTGTGCTATGGGTTCAAACTTTGTAATGTTTGACCAGTATGACCTGACACTAGGATAATGATATACACTAGTAAAAATAAGAATTCCAATAAATTTACGTAATTCTAAGACAGTTACCGGTTCTGTAAAGTTGGGATTCCTTTGGAAGGCATATTTATTAGACATTATTTCATGCATAGATATATCTGATTTCTTTATGGCCTTAATGCCTGAAGTATCAAAAGTGATACCTGTTTTATGTATATATAAAATAAATATTGTGATTTTTTAGCTATTTTTCCCTTCATCCAGACCCTCAAGCAAACACAGTAATATTAAAAAAAAATCACTTTCGTAAATCAGGCTACTAAGGGTTAGACGTCTACTCGATCGACATATCATACAATGATTTTGCTCGATAAGTAATTAAAAAAGTGTCGCGGTTCGGACGCTGAAAGTTACAATCAAGCAAATGACGGGCGAGGGCGAAAATAACCATGGCAAGAAGTAATAAGACGACAGCGTGACTGTTTCACGTTCCAAAACGCGGTCCAAGTCGCGTTCGTTTCACTGCTTTTTCTTTTTTCCTCGGGCGGAAAGGAAAGAGGTTTCCCTCGCCGGGGCGGCGAGGGGACGGACGGGAGGGCAAGTAGAACGTAATTCTCTCGGGGGCGCTGATAAAAGGAAGTTAGTTACGGCACCGTTTCCACGGTTCCATCCAATTTCGACATGCTAACCGGATGTGTGGACTCTCGTACATATTTTCTTCGGCTTCATATCGGACCTGCTGATATACATTCTGCTGGGAAACAATTTCACTTTTACTTTTAATAAACCGTCCGCGCGTTATTAAACTGCATATTTCTGAAATCTGGTGGATAGGTATAATGTTTAGCTTATTATTTTAACATCTCTTTCTCTATGTTAACGATCAATATAAAAAATGGAAGTTAACTGTCTAAAGGAAAATTGAATCTCTACCGGTAAGATAACAGGTGACAGGTAAAGCGATTACATCTCCTCTCATTACGTAAAATGTAATTACGTCCAAGCAGTTTGATCGATTTTCTAAACCGATAATAGCGTGCTTGTGATTTCGTTTTTTAAAGGTAACGAGTAAACCGTGTTATTTCGTTCACATAATACGACGTTCCATTACGTATCTGATCGCGTAATGCATCATTTATATATTATCTAATGAATTGTTTTATTAATTCAAATGGGTAATAATGATTTTCACTTGATGAATACAAAGTAGGCCATGAACATTTCAGACTAATCTCGTTGGAGTTTGTCGTTAGAGAAAATCGATGTATCACAGTAATCTCAGTCTTTAGTTCGTTAAATCATTCTATTATGTCGTAATTGTGTTGATAACGTCATCGTGCAATTTTCGTTCATCGAATCGTTTGCAAGTCTTTACGGTTCGAGACGTACGCACGCTAATTTCGTAACTAGGAACTGTGCCCCGCTGTAATCAGCATAATGTTTTCCTGATATTCATTCCCCGTTTAATCGGACCACTTCGCCCAATTGAAGTCATCTTTGCAATTGATAAAATAATTATTCATCTATGGAGTTATGACCAGAGTTGTTCCTGTAATAATAATAATTATCTTACAATACATTTCATATTTTCTAACATCTAACATAAATATTACAGTAATAATTTGTTGCATTCAAAGATTTGATTTGTTCACTTGAGTCAGTTACAAAAATCTTTTATGCAAATTAAGTATGTTGAAAATATGAAGAATTTAATTTACTGAAAAGCACAATGCGCAAATAACGAAAAGAATTTCTGTTTAAATCTCTTTTTTTTAAATTGTTACCACAAACGTTATCTTGAAATGAAATATAAATGTGAGGTGGGCAAGGTTTGGAATTGCAGCGGGGACAATTAAGGTTCGCAAAGGGATTTCTCTACCTTTAATCGTTGACCGAATCGGATCACGTGGAAAGCAAAATTACCAGAAACGGGGATCTGGACTCCTGAGATTACTGCAGCATCTCACGCCTCCGCGACGCTTGAAACGATTTCTTGGAGCAGTTCGAGATTCGTCCAGCACCACACCGTGTGCGATATTTCAGTCCGAGCACATTTTTCAAGACTCAACTTCCTCTGTCATCAATATTTCAAACTCGATTCTAGACCGAGAGCTCCGCTGCATGCAAGCCTTCAATCCGTCCCGCCACGACTTCGAGACTCTTTGAAAAAATAGGTTGGATAGTAAAAGAACCACGATCGTCGCATTTTTATCCGCTGAACTGCTATAGGACATATCCTATTTGAATACATTCGCGATGAAGCGAGATGAGTTTAACTTTTATACAAATATTTATTCAACTTCTGGATAAATTAAAAATATACGATTTAAAAGCATTAGGTTGAGGAATATGAGACGCTTCGTTTCTTAAGTTTACGTGCCCATTATGAACTTTTGATTGTATTTGCCTCGTGTATTAGGAATATATAAAATAAATTATTTAGAGTGGATTATATATTCTTAGATTCAATACCGATATAAATACATTGTATAAAACCGACCGATATATTATTTGAATCATAACAAGTTAAATCGGCTGAGTGTAAAAAAGACAATGTTTAATATCATGCACGGCAAGAGGATTTATTACATTACAATACATATAAACTATGAATTGGTTCATCAAGGAATATCAATTTCGTATATACTTAAAATACTGATAGATGGACATTATTACATAGTCATCATTGTCATTAGTGACCGGCAGACTGCGGATTTTAATAAAAGATTTGCGAGAATCGATTGAAACAATACGATTTAGATAAGAATCTTTCATTATTTAAATACTGATATGCATGTGGCTTCTGATATTTCATGTATGTATTTTTACTCATTATATTGGTTCTTTATATTCCCTGAAGATTTAAATTTATCATTGTAGCATCGTGATTGCAGACACCTTGTGCACAATTAATTAGTTTGATTAGCGCTCACGTATACCTTTGATCTCACTAATGCAATAGCAGGATGACCTACGAACGTTCTATGAGGTATGGATCCCAGTAAATGCATAAATAGAGCCTTTGGACTATTCGTTGACGTATGTGTGTCCATGTCAAACTACTAGTTAGCAGAAATGTCAAATCACTTATCTAATTGTAGTAATCCAACGATCTAATTAAGATTAACATGTGCACAATGCTCTTAAGGGATTAATATTGTATTGGAAATCCATCAAATTCAATTCTAATAAACCATAAACCAATTAAACTATTGTCAATCTGAAACATTCACTTAACTATTTATTATATAAACTAAACATAATTAATTCAACAGTGTTTGGCACAATCACATTCGCATCTTCCTTTCCGTCTAGTATCCAATTACACGATCTTCATGCTCCGTCCATGTTTCTACCAGTCCCACGAAATCGAATTGCTCTACGTATTTCCTAAAACCTCTACCATCATATTATCGTGGTGCAATTCAGTTCATATTCGAAAAATTAGTTGAAGCGTTAACTTACTCAAAAGTTTGAAGTAATAATTCGTTCTCAGGAAGAAAGTTATGGTTTTCTGTATGGTAAGATTCACGCCTCGTGTCAGCAGATATTCTCAAAGCGGAATTAGGAAAATTGATAATTAATTCTGTAAGAAAACCGGCGAGACAAAGGGGTTTTGGATGCAGGAGCAGGAGTTGCGAATGCGCAGCCTGACTAGGCCACAGGGTTACGTGGCTAGAATTCCAGCAGCAGATTAATTAAAAGTACACGGGTAGGGCCGAACGAATTCCGTTGGACGAGTTTTCAGTTTGTAGAGTGACGTTCTATTTCACGCGACTTCGTGGCATCGGATCAAGATGTCCGTCGACCGAAGCCAGGGAAAAACTCGAGCTACGAAGGGAGACGGATGCCGCGACGGAAGAAGGAAACCCGCGGAATAGAGTAGGAAGTTCAAGAAAAGGCCAGTCGTCTAATCTTCGCGAGCGCTACGTTTCCGAAGCTCGGTCTGAATATACCGAGAATACTCGTGTAACCGCGATCCGTCGAACATATTTCAATAGCGAGAGAACATTTTCCAGTGATGCATTCATAATATTTTATATAGTACATACATAGTAATATATAATTAATATTTTTGTTACATAGTAATTATGTATTAGGTTGGTGCATATGAAATGTCGGTTTTTCTTTACGTGTAAACAGTTGTCTCCATGTTTTTGTTATGCTTTTGTTTTCAGCATAAGCTCGTTTATAATCGTACTGTGCATTGCCAGGATCGCACTTCAACAAAAATGATTTTGTCAAAAGTGTTTTCTTCTGTTATTCATTTTGACTTTTATACCGTTATGAACTCAACCAATATTCGTGTAATTTTTTTATACGAGTGTAAACTTGATCATAATGCTGCAAAAGCTGTACGTAATATGGTATAAACCAGGCGTTTGTGGAGAATAATGATCGAGAAGTGCAGCGTCAGTTTCAAAAATTCTGCTCTGATGATCTTTCATTGCAAAATAAATCGCACGGAAGACTCGAAATGTCTGACAAAAACGATAAACTAATGGCGTACGTGGAAACGAATCCAACTGTATCCACCGGGGAATTTGCTACCAAAATGGAAGTTGACCATGCAACAATATTGTGGCACCTACCTGAAATAATTTATATATTCACTTAAAAATCCGATATTTCATATGCACCAACCTAATATTATACAATTTGTATATATATATATATATTTTTTTTTTTACTTCTCTCGCGTATCATAATTTCCAGAAGCTTCTTCCTTCGAGTATATTCGAAAATGCTTTTCACTTCAAAGAAGAAGAGCGGTATTTGCTTGCTTGAGAATATGCTCTCGCACGCTTTCAACGGAAACTTGCGATATTTTCCTTCCCCGTACATTTTCTCAACATTTTTTTATAACGAATTTGTTTTAACCCCGACTCTTAGTATTTGCCCTGTAAATGAAGTCAGGGAGAAGGTACGCTGAGATGATCGAATTTTTGATCGTGCTTGAAATAGGGTTTCCGTCTCCTTAAATTTTCGGCCTGTCTCACCGCTACCGTGTAGCGCACTTGTGTTTTAAAAACGTAAATTGATATCGTCAGAACACTTTTATGAAAATAACAATACTACGATATATACGTTATCACGTTTAATCAAATATTAGTCGTAATCCATTCGTTTATTTTGCGTTTACAATACCTTAGATTTATAATGTTTTTTAAGTCGTTAGAAACTTGATTGAACAGTTTGAAAGCTTTGAACGTACTATTCTTACAACTGACTGTCTTGAATTTCTTTGACGATATTTATTGAATTTAATACATTCTACTGTAGACAATTATATTTCTGTGATAATGCGATTTTATTTTTTACATTTTATCTTTTTCATATTTGACTGAACTTACGTATAACTCAGATTTTATTACTGAATAGAAGAATAATTTTAATACACGTTAGTACAATAATGCAAATTGTGGATTCGTCGTGCGGTATATTAGTTGCTTGATCAAGTATACAACGACTTTTTGAAAAGTGTGAATGCAACTGTTTGTGTAAAAATGTTTGCGATGCTTTTAGAATTATCGTGTTACCAACAAGTGTCAACATTGTTTTTCGTGCCGGATGAATCTCAATACGAAAACTTCCGTTTTAATTAAAATATTTCCCAACATGTTCAGTCATATTTAAATTTGATATTTCTAATTGAACACATTTTTATATCACGAAATATCGAATTCTTTCTCTATTCGAAAATAATGGCTCTATCAAGGCATTAATTGTATTAGATGATTTTCCATTATGCTTTCCAATGAAAACTTAAATTAATTTAACAAAAGTAGAAATAGACACGAAACAACAAATTTTGTTTATTTTACATTTCACTGCTACGAAATTCGTTTTACTTTAGAATAATGAATTAACAGTAATTTAATAAATGATGACCAAGTGCTTCAGTTCATTATCGTTATAACGAGAATTCGGCTAATTAACAAGTAATTATAGATCTCTTTTACGTAAACAACATGTCGAAACGACCGGTCTGGAATTTCCGCTTCGAATAATTTTCTCTTGGAAATAGACACAGCAACGGGTGGCTCGCTGTGTTTTCAAATGAAATTACAAATTCGTGTCTGTCCGTTATTGTACCGTTTCAAATTAATGACTCGAGAGGATTTAGTTGGAGTTTCATAAAAGCTGCACGCAGAAACTTGGCTCGTGATCGACGGCCGCGTTAAAGCCATTGATTGGCACGAAAGTAAGAGAGTTGATCGGAATGGTAGATTGTTCGAGCGAACATTGATTGATCGAGTGCCGATTAAATGCAGGATATTTTTTTTAGTAACATGTACACGTAATACGTATATGAATTTTATCCTGACTACCTAATCGAATTGTTTTAATCGATTCTCAGACTCGAATTTGTATTTTAATGACCCATGACTTAAATAGCCATGCACAATCGAATCGAACGTACATACATATACAGAGACTCTTGTTAATATTCAGACACCACAGTGTTCTATCAATTATTACTCTCTAACTTCGACCATAATTGAACGAACAAATTTTTTTATTTTTGTTATAATAAATTATATACTCCTTTTTGCAGGAACGCCAATTTTGTTTATTTACACTAATTTGTTTATTGTATAACAAATAATATGTTGGGAAATGTACAATTTGTACGTCGCAAAAATATTCGGACATTTAATTTTCTACAATAATATTACATAAAAAGTACATATATTATATATCATATGAACTTTTGACATGTCAACAGTTTGTTGGATAGCCGTTCTGTTTAATAACATGTTGTAATCAATTTGGCATGTTGATTGTAATACATTGCAAATAATTTTGCTTGATACATTTCTATTCTTCTAATAATCGATGCTTTAATTTTTCCTTCGATCTGATTGGTGTTTGTCGAACCTTCCTGTCCAGATAATCCCATAAATTCTCAATTGGTTTTAAATCCGATGATTGTGGGGGGTGGATGTAATACGTGAGAGCAATTATACAATAGATATTCCTGAACTATTCTGGCTTTATGTTTCGGGTCATTATCTTGATAAAACTTAAATGTCTCTTCAACGTCCATTGCTGTTTCACTTTTTATTAGATTTTGTTTTAAAATGTCTAAATACTTATTCTTATCCATAATTCCATCTATAAAAACCAACTCCCCAACTCCTTTCGATACAAGCCCACACCAAAACGCTTCCACATCCATGTTTAGTTGTTGGATTTAAATTTCTAAAATTAAACTCCTGATTCCTCTTACGCTAAACCATTTTTCGTCCATCAGATCCAAATATATTGAATTTACTTTCATCAGCAAAAACAACATCATTCCACCAGGATTGTTCTTTGCTAAGAAATTGTTTGGAAAATGTTAATCTTTTCTTACGATTCGCCTCATTCATATATGGCTTTTTACGTGCTACTCTACCATTATATCCATATTCCTTCAACACTCGACATACCGTATCTGGATGAACTTTCTTTCCTGATTCTCCAAATAATTCAGTACTTAAGTTAGGAGCACTTAAAGCAGGGTCCTTTTTTATTTTTCTTACAATATTCCGTTTATCCCGATCGTCGATTATCTTTGGCCGTCCTTTTTGAGCAATTGACGTGATCCGATCTTCACGATTGTACCTTTTTATAATGTCTGCCAAAGTACTCTTGCTTAAATTTAAAAGAGCGCCGATTTCCCGGTAAGATTTTCCTTTTTCACGGTTGAAAATAACTAATTGACGCATGTCAAACGAAGTATATTTGCTTTTCCATTTCATGTTCAAAATTTCTGCCTGTACCATGTAACCTGTAAACACCAATGAAACTGAAGGAATATACTTAAGAAATACAGCTAAATACTCGGTGTCCGAATATTTTTGCGACGTACAAATTGTACATTTCCCAACATATTATTTGTTATACAATAAACAAATTAATTTAATTAAACAAAATTGGCGTCCCTGCAAAAAAGAGTATATAATTTATTATAACAAAAATAAAAAAATTTGTTAGTTCAATTATGGTCGAAGTTAGAGGGTAATAATTGATAGAACACTGTGTGTTATATAATGTTATATAATTAAATATTAATACGAGTCACTGTACTTTCGTGTAAGCATATGATATTGTGGTAGTTCGAATTGATAATTACTGTTTCACAACTGTAACGTCTTATCAAACGTGCGTCTCAATGGTATCGAACGATAAACCGTGAAAATCTCCGCGATTAACATTGCTAAATTTGTATCATCGAACGTTTTCAAAGCCTGGCCAGATTTCGCTGAAACATAAATGCGGCTCGGCGCCCGGGGAGGAATCGTTGAGGATAAAAGATTCTTCCGCATTGTAATTCCGTGCGCGAGATTGTAGGCAAAAATATTCTTCGCAGGCGGTAGCGTTGAGTTGCGCGCGTACACGGGTATCCCACGATGAAACCGGGAGAAAACTAGTTCTGAACTGTTTGCGATTCGAGGGAAAAGCTAGCCGGTGGCGGGAGAACTCTCATAAACCTGCGTCGCAGTCGCGCAAACGTAATGCAAGTAGAAGACGAAGGGTGTACGCGTTTCGTTGGTTCGCTTTTATCAAGGGGATCGAATCGAGTTATTCCCCTGACACTTCCGCGCTTTTTAACATTCTCATCGTGATCCTGGAAACAACGCGCAGCGTTCAAACCGTTTTTTTTTTTTTTTAATAACCTAACATTGTTATTCGTAGAAGGAGTTTAATTTGAAATAATTAATGTAACGAATTAACAATATGTTCACAAAATGAATTAAGTCTTTTCACTCGAGGAATTTTTCCGCAAGTATTTGATGCATTTCTTTCGGTTAATTTAAAATAATTTCACATACAAATAAGCGTCTAAGATTTCTATGTTTCGGAAGTATTATTTTTTTTTTACTGTGTGAACGACTATGAAAAGAATTTTATGGTTAGATTTATGATAGATGATATTTTAGTAAACGGTTTTAATATAAAATTATCATTTTTATGGATTTGATAGTAATTAAATTCAAGTTAGTTACTATAATAATTATTGTTAGTTAATAGTTATAATTATATTTAATACAATGAATGAAAAAATTTCAGAATTAGATAAGACGACTAGTAGAGTGATTCAGTAACATACATATATCTGATCTAATGCGATTTCCAATCAGGTTTATTTCCTTTGTCTCATGCGATTCTCATGGATCGTCGATCTTGGACAACAAGATTTCGAATGATCCACTGCGGTACGGTTACAGCTGGGAGAAAGAACGAGTTAAGATATTTCTTGGATCGCAAATACGCGGCCAGGAAAGAACTTTAGCTGGGTAGTTTAAGTCGGCCACGAAGTATCATCCGATTGACCGGCAAAACGACGACTGGCGACTAAACTTGGACCAGGGATTCCACGGGCGTTGCGTTTGCAATGCGAAAGACATTTGCAACTTCCTTCTTTTTTCCTTTCTTTCTCTGTTGTCTTCTCTTTACCTGGCACTTATCGTGACTTTGTAGAACAAAGAACTTCGTAAGATTTTTTTTTAATGCTTACACTATACTTTCGTGCAATTCTATTTGTAAAAGAACAT
>SHCU01000030.1:478556-496208 GCA_004307685.1 Ceratina australensis
ATTCTGTTTTAGGTAAGTGACGAACGAGATCATGTTCATCAGTATATGTGAGTAAAAATGTAGTAGCAGCATATGTGAGTAGAAAGAACCTGAAGTTACTTTAATACACTTATTTCGAAAATTGCGCGATGGTCATTAAAATATGGAACAACAGTATCAGTCAAACACTTTATAATTGCTTTTTTGTTATTGTGAGAAACTCGTTGAATTATTCAACACGTATTTTTAATTGCTATCGAAGATAATGCGTTACGTAACGTATGTACATTGAGAGAAGGAAGTAACATGTCATAGACGCAATTAAATACGTATTAGAAACTAGAAACCGGTCTCATCTTTCGTTACGGTGCATGAAACTTATACAGCGTAATACAAGAAGAATGCAAAACTAAAGGAAGATGAGTAAAAGTTGTGAAGACGTTGAAATATTTTATTAGTTATATATATAATATTTCATTAACCCCTTGACTTACAATGACGTCATTCATTTTATGTGAAATTCGTACAAACTCCGTTTTATTTGTAATTTAAGGGGTTAAAAAAAGGAAAGTTCCTAAAAATTTATTGCAGCACTTTCGACTATTGAATGACTCATTTCGCAATAAAATAAAATACAATGGAATGCACAGGCATTCCGTTAAACAAAATGTATTTGAACTGTGTAAGAATAGATCAGTTACGCATATCCTCTGTAACACATGATTTACTTTTTCCATTAGCTATTTAGCACTTGTTTTAAGCGTTTTGTTTACAATAACACTTTCACCAGTAGAAAAAATGGCGAGATATAACATAAATAGGAGATGCAGGATAACTATGTCTATTTGCGAGCCAGCCCCAGTCACTGCGCACAACATTTGGTAACCATACGAATATCTGATGCTTTCTAAAATTATTTTTATAAAAACAAAAAAAAATTGTGCTCAAGTAAATCTGAAGAATAATTGAATATTTAATTCGTAAATGCACACGTAAATAGAACCAGTTATTCTACATCCCCTATTTGCATTATAATATAAAGCCAGTCACTCTGTAATGAGAATTCAACGAAATAGGATATCGGCTTTGATTTCATCTAATGGGCGGGCTCAACAGAGAAATGATATAGTATCCTACCTGGTATATCACCGTTTCCATCATTATTAGAATCCATGAAACTCCTCGGGTATACCTGGTAGAAGACTGCGTTCTTCCACCATCCCTTGTCGTGGATTTGACCGGCGGCGAGGCCGCACGCAAGCAGCAGCACAACCGCGACGATGCACTTCATGATTAGAGTAATGGGACGCGCGATCACGCCGTCCGCTTATATGGCCAGTTCGACGGTTGGAAAAAATATAAGTACCTGCTACTGCCACGTGTCCCTTTATCGTGCGGGCAGAAGTTTTAACAGATAACCAATTTTACCGAGGAGTCACATAGTCACTTCGCAGTGGAAGTAACCGAATGACGTACGAGTTTAGTACTCTATCAGTTTTTCCTAGTAGAATTATTAGTTCCTAATATCTGGTTAAATGGAAACGATTTACTATATTAGGTTGGTGTGTACGAAACATCGTTTCGTTTTTAAATATTCACACTTTTCATCATTGTCCACTGCTTATTGCGAGTGAAACTCTTGTATGTAATTGATACACGTACAAACTTTTATGGATACACGAGGTACTTTCTATTAATGATCTGCATTTTCAAAAAACTGCAGATCTAACTGAGAGAGAACTGAGATTCTAAAGACATTTCTTTATTTATTAATAAATAAAGAAATGTCTCAGAGTATTTGGTTTTGCAGTTTTTTGAAAATACAGATCATTAATAGAAAGTACCTCGTGTATCCATAAAAGTTTGTACGTGTATGTAATTGTAAAAAAAAAAGTATTGAAAAAGTATTGGCCATTGTATATGCTCGGCATTTTAACTATTTATTAACGAAACTGTTAAAATGCCGAGCATATACATTGGCCAATACTCTTTCTGAGCGCTGCACATATAGATATAAGGCGATGAATATTGAAATGATGATATTGCAATTGGTCACACACTTAAAATTTTAACATTCTAAAATTCAGATTGTTATTCTGCGTTACATATTATATTGTTTGATGAAATTGAACGCGAAGTTTTCGTTTCTAATGAAGGAAACCAATCATGCAGTGAACACGTGAAACATAATTTCCATCATAGTTCGCAACAGCTTTACAGAGGACTCGTCAACAAGCCGAGATTGTATTTTGATATTTGGCGGCCGTTAAAACTGCGCTCACGTCGCGATGCTTATCGCGCTTAATAGCAGCTTGTGCATCCAAAACACAAGAATAGGGTACCGTAACGTAAACAGTATAAATTATATAAATAGCTCAGATGCAGAATAAATGCTCTCTTCCTGTCCCATTCCGGAGTTCCGCTTGACGTTACAAGTTTCGCTTTAAAAGAAATCCGAATTACTTTGCACGTGTGTGTAATTGCCTCAATCAGAAATACATTACATTTTATTATTTTTCATTATATACAAAACACTAACAGAAAAATTAACCTTTTCATGAAACGATAAAAAGCTGGTTGAGGTATATACATACATACGTCGTTGGATTCATCTTGACCTCGGCTGTCATAATAATAAAAATATATCATTACATTTAAAATACATTTTTATGATTTCGAAATCTCCAAAAATATAACGCGGAACAAATTTTTTTGTCTGTTATATTTGCCTCTGAATCAAGTCGTATTTTCTTGAGATATTTTTTCTATCGTAACAAATGAAATAATAGATGAGATCGATGAGACATCCTGTATATAAAACTATTTTTTGGTTAAGAATATCAGTTAAAACGCTTAAAAAGGGAATCTAAATTATTGTTCGTGTACTTATCCTAACAGTGGTGAATTAAGCATTGACTCGTGCATGAATTCGTTGTTAGCGTGTCATTAGGAGTTTAAAGAAAGTCGAAATGAAAATATCTCGTCGGTGAATCAGCCGGACAATTTTGCTGCTCGAGCGACGACGAATGGGCCAATCCCCCGCTTCGAATACCCAATTTCATCGCTCGTCAACCGCCCTGCATCCGGAACGAAGCAGCGAGAACTTTTCCGACCGCGAGTCGTAAGCCCGCCGCGACTGTCCTCTCGGAAGTTGACGAGCGTAAATTTTCTCGCGAAATTCAACGACGCGTCGTCGCTGCCCGGGCGAATTATAATTGGCAAGCAGATTGACGTACGTGTCAGCGGCGCATAGTGAGCTAAACTGATGAAGTTCGCGTCAAAAATCGTAGAATTCGTAAGAGATAGCTCGGTTTGGAAAATATCAATAGAACGTCATTTACACAGAATTTTTAACAATGACAAAGTGTACCAGAAATGGAAAACCTTTTTTTACACGAAAGCCCATTAATTTTTGGACGTAATGCGAGGGCTGTGACATTGTTTCAAACTGCTTGCGAAATAATATCTACTAATTTGTAACATTTCCATCTACCTTCAATAGTATCCATCTACATTTGAAACTAATACAAAATTGAAAATATATGATTTTAAGGCTAATTATTTGACAGCTAGTCCGTGTTATACAGGAATAAGTAGAAAACCGTTATATCGTTTGAAAAAGAAGTTTAATATGAGCTATGACTATTAAGACTTGTTTTTTTGTGTCTCAACACGTTTTCTAAATCATATAAATTATTATAATTCTTTTTTTATTCTGTCAAAAATAAGACATTAAATCAGTTTCATTTCTCAGTTTGTTATAAGAAAAGTGAAAGTCCAGTTAATCATATCTGGCCCATACGATTCGTATCGCGATTTTTGGCCCTCTTGAATTGCGTGCACGTCGCTCCAGGTTGTTTGTCGGTAATTGGGATTCGCGGGATTTTTCCGTCGTAACTGTTGTCGAAGTTTCACAAAATCGTTCTCTTGTCCGATGAATTTTTGGACTTGAGTGAAGATTTAATGGTAGGTACAATAATTGAGAGAAAGTGGTACACGCACTTTTTCTCAATTACGAGATAAGTATCTTTTTCTTAATTTTGAATTTATGTCGCATCTAAAACGAGGTTATTAACTACACAATACTGCACACAATAAAATATAATATTACACTCAGTAAAAGAATTTTTTTTATGTGTTCGGATCAATGCTATCTTTGAAGAAGGGGAACAATAGATACGAACAGAACAATGACGTAATAGAATTCAATTAAATACTTACGAAATAGAGACACATGTGCAGTGAGAATCAAAAGTTAGCGTAAACCTCGAGTACACGAAGTTATATGAGAAATATAAGGTGTAGACTAATGATAATTAAATATAGAAAATAATATATAGAAAATAATATAATATAATAATTAAATATAGAAAAGGTTCCTTATTGCTAAATAAGGAATTTATTGTTTGAACAAGAAACAATTTTAATCGATGACCTAAGAATACTGTTGCACAACGTGTAGAATTACTCTCATAGCAGCTATACAAGTAAACAAAAAAAGAACAATAAGTCACAAGAATAATAAGATAATGTCATCAATAATGTCATAGGTACATCATACTTTTGTTTCATTATCGTATACCTCGTTCTCTTTCAATCATCGAACAAATGATAATGGATAGATTGATACTTCTTTTTTTTTTTATTCTGGAATGGCTTCAATTCATGATACTCATCATTTGAGCTAAAGATCGGAGATACGATTGTTTCATAATATGAACTACAGTCCTAATCATTGTAATCAATAAGAAAGAAAATAATCCTAGTCTCATGTACTAACAGTACCAACACTGCTGACGCGAGGCGATACGAAAAATTCCGATGTTTGCTTTTTGTAAGTAGATAAACGCGTTTATATTAGTTATCAACAATCAATTAATTCACGAGTGAAGAATCGTTTGACAAGTATCAGATAGGAATTGAAATAATATCTGCAAAAATGCATGGAACACGAATACAATACAAATTAAATTTACCATTGCGATCAAAGCGGATAACGAAACAAATTATAAAATGTAAACTGATACAATTTGTTAGGTCGTTCAAATGGTGGATGAAATTTGTAAAAACAAAGAAAAACTTGATCGATAACTTACAAATGTGAGGAATTATTTCATTCGCGCAAGTATACACCCCCATATTGTCTATATCTATACTTTTGCCATTTAAACGACAAGTTGTTGAGGTGCGTGATAAAAGGTCTTGGTCGAAAATCAATGAATTCCTGCAAGGCCAGTTTTACAGCAGTGGCGAAATTCAATTATTTTTCGATTAAAAAGTTATCTAAATGACCGATGCAGTGGTATTAAATGGGGGTTAGGTCTGGTGAATATGTCCAACGCGAATTTTTGCAGTTTCGCCACGGTCATTTGTGCAACGTGCGCTCTAGTGTTATCATGCAATAAGATAGGAGTCGAGATTAAACTGATGCAATTCAATGAAATTAACAATTTATTCGATTGTCGATGAAGAATGGACTTGCACGGCTTCAATATTTACTACTCAGACTGCACGATGCAATAAGTATAAACGTCTTAGATTATTTTACGTCGTTTCAGATCTGCCCTGTATGAAAGATTCCTAATACGTGGTAAATTGTTTTACTTGGCAAGTGCGCGAACGTTCCCGTTCATCAGTTTCGTAATTAAGTTGACCCGTTTCGAGTACGCTGACGTCTTTAGCGCCGACAGTTTCTTCTGTACAATACGTCTGCCAGAACAAGTTCTTGCCCTTCTTTTCGGCAGCCAAATTGACGGTCTTGTAATTCCCGTCGACTTTGATCCAAGCCTTCGGGTCCGCGGAGAATAATGGCTTTCGCGTATCGTTAATGGTCAAACGGTATTTATGAAAGCGTAATTCTTCATCGAAATCAGTAGTGTTGATCAATATGTCATCAGCCATGACATAACAACATTTTGAAAAATATAGTTCGTTCCGTGTCTCTCTCTCTCCCTCTCTCTCTCTCTCTCTCTCTCTCTCTCTCTCTCTCTCTGTCGTATAGAGAGTTTTGTATTTTTTTCTAAATTTGGCCCAGTTTCCTGTCGAACTTTTATCGATGTTATCATTCTTCGAGGCGTAAATATCGGTTAGCTGAATCGAAATTTTCCGCTCGCCTGATTCGAACTGAATGAATCTCCAAGCGTTAGTATAAAAGTACGTATCACGAAACATTTTTTAATAAACATAAAAGATAAATGTTAATTTAAATAATCAGAACTGTTGTAAAGGAAATATCATTTGTGGCATCAATCGGATATTAAAACATTGTACCAATTCTTGTATCAATTATTGGATACATGTTCATTACATGAAACATTATGTCATTCATCGCGTCGTTCATGAAATGAAAAAGATTTATCTCGAATGTAAACGTACTAAACCGTTATCTAGTTTTAGCTTGTTAACAATTCTGATTGTCCAAACGCCATGGGAGTAACAGGCGGTGACATTGTTGCATGTGTAACGAAAATTTAATAATTATGCTGCCTTTGTTCGTACGTGCAACAAATTTTTTTTACCACTTGTTGTAGGACTCTTAATGATTACACGTGGGCTAACGAGCAGCAGGTAGCAATTTTACAGGTCAATTAATAGAGATTTTAGAAAGCAATTACCGAAGTAAAGAGATCTGCTTCTGCGTTAATTGGATGCAAATACATTGTTACGTTCCACCTCGTAGAGAACAATACAGATGAGAATGCAAAAGAGAGTTAGAAACACTGTGCTTTTCAAAAAGAGAAGATTTATCGATTGCGTTTAGTGACTCCATTAAATGTCTAATTTTTTGAATTTGTGGTAATATTGTGCAACTATAACTAATATTGTGAAAACAATTGAACAATTGCGCTATTACCATTATTAGCGGAATTACTGTTCTGATAACGATAATTGTCGATAAGCCATTCTCTGATACGAAGGCAACTCGAAATTCCATGTGTAATATTTCGAACTCTTACATTAATTTTTCCTGAAATAACGATATCTAATCTAATATTGAGAATTTCATCGAATATTTTCTATAACATCTTCTACATTGACATTATTTACTTTGAATAAAAGTCAGCAATCTATCAACTGCAAGTATGAAAATCAAATGAACATATAATTTCGTTAAAATTATGTATTAAAACCAGTTAAAATGGTCTAAATATGATTTTAGTGAATAATCTGAAGTCTCATGCAGACTGAGAAGTGAAAGTGAAGTTAACAAAATTCACTATGTGACCGAACGTGTTCATCTTGCAGAATTTTCATACAACGAAATGACAATATCTAAGAAAATGAATATGTTTATTAACAAATAATAATACGTTTATATAGGTGTAAGGACTAAAAGAAAGCATCAGTGATAAGTTTACAAAGTATTTTTTATGTTCGCATATTCCAACCCTTCATAAAGAAACAATATAAGTTATTGTACATGTACAAGACATGTACATGTACATGTAAGAATCAGTTATTTCTTATCATTTCGTTTTAAACTAAATTAAAATGTTACATGATATAATAACATGTGTTATTTTAATCCATTAAAATATAATCTTTTAAATTAGAAATATGTGATTTAGGCTACTTTCATAATTATGAGTAACGTCAGTTGCGATGTTCAACGTCGTCCACTAGTTATTTACAAGACTCCAAACTTGGAGTGTGGTGTCAAAAGGACCAGGAATCCTAACGCAGGAACCTTCACCTCCTTAATATTTTTGATAATCTTCCTGCATTTGTAACAAGTATTCACATTTAGTCACAGTAATAAAACATGCGCCAAAAAAAATCACGTAAATAAAAACGTATTATTATTATATTATATGATAAGAAATAAAAAGCATACTCACTTGGGTAGGGAAACTTTACCATCGGTAGCGTAATAGGTGAGCAGCGTCTTGGGTACCTTCTTGAAGGATGAAAGGTCCACAATCTCTTTCTGATCACCGAAGTTAATCACTACATAAACAGATCCATATTTCTGGGTTTCCCTGAGAGATAAAAGATTGAATGTTATTAATGGAAAAAAGTCAAATAAATGTATGACATCAATGTCAATCGTGGGTTGTAATCGAGTCATTACAATTCAGGAGACACAATTTTCTTAGGTGATAACATTGCTACCTGATACCGACGTATACAACTATGAGTCAATTCGATACAATCTACGTTGCGATATCTTAAGTCAACAAAAGCAATCATTCAAAACTCTGCATTTCTTATTTAATCATTCGATACGGTAGATGTCTAACAAACAGAAAAGGTATACATAATTTGTTTTACCTGGAGAACGCGAAAACATTGTCGCTCAACAATCGTGTATGTAGTTTGGCATTTTTAAAGTTTATAGATTGCTTCAATGTGGCCAGCTTCAGGTACATCGACCAAACCGAGTTCTTGTCCTTCTTTTCGGCAGCCAGGTTTAGAGTCTTGTAATTTTCGTTGACCTTGATCCAAGTCGTCGAGTTCGTGGAGAATCCTGCGCGACATACGTTATTAACAACATTTCTTAAAATATACAATGCCAGTGATTCATTAATCCTTATCTGGAGATGTAATAAGTATTTAATAAAAAAAATGAAAAAAATTCGATTGATCTAACGAAAATCCTCTTAAAATAAAGAACGCACCAGCAGCAGTAGAGTCATCCCATTGGAAAGGTGTTCTTACGGGGTCCCTAGATTGCGATTGGTATTTATCTGGGCCAAACAAGCATCCTAACGGGTCCTGAGTCTCCTCGTATGTGATATAAGCATCCGTCATACCAATTTCGTGGCCATAATAAGTTACGCCAATTCCCGGTAGCAGAAGCGTCAACGACACTATAGCGCGAGCTCGTTCCGATCCGAATCTCGCCGTTATCCTGTTTCTGTCATGGTTTCCGGCGTTTCCGGCCTACGCGTACAGTGACAAGGATTTAAAATCGTTTGTTTCGTTTGTGTCAATCGACGAAATATATGAAATCCGTTGAGAAATAATTAATATAGTATCACGTTCAAATTTAATTTTTAGTGACACCAGAAAATTGTATTAATGAATAATTAAGTGGCTGAAATTTATTTAAAATTAGGTGCTCAACTTGTTGACTTCATTTCTTTAAGGTACATATTGTCCAACTTACCACCCAGTTGGGAGTACGACCATATGGCATATGCGTCACCCATGTGTCAACGACGTTCTTAAAATCGGCTGCTTTTGAATCCTTAGTTACATCCGTGATAAGCTTGAAATTGAATGGGAAGTCGGCTCCATAGTCGTAATACTTCATGGTGTTATCCAAATCGGTGTACGCCTCGGTCATCATGATAATATGATCACCGAACTCGTCCATAACATCCCTCCATCCTTGGATGATTTCGAACGATTGTTGTAAATTGTTGGTGTAAATATGAGCGAGGTAGTTCTTGTCAGTACTATCGTCGGTCTGATAGGATCGCGGTTCGTCTCGGAGTTCCGGGTCTTCGCACAAAAACATGGCTGCGTCCACTCGGAGACCGTCCACGCCTTCCTTTATCCAGAATCTAACAACTTTCTGCAATGATTATAATTAGATGACATAGAATATTTGGAGAGAACACGTAGCATGTATATCTTAGGAATACCCATAAATATTAAGATGTAGGATTTCTTAAAGAAGTGGGATTTAATGAATTATCTAGTCATCATTGTTTTCATTGACCGTCGGATCACAACATCCATAATCACTAGATGCGGATGTCTATGAAAAATAAAACATTCACAGCAGTCAATTAAAAAACTGCACCTTAGACAGATGTTTGTTTTATGCACTGGAATTTTTATTCCGTTTTAATTATGATTGAGATGATTTGTTCTTCTCATATATCACATAAAATATTTCTACTTCTTTTTGCGTATTCAATTATTTTATGACTACATAAAATCAACTCTAAGAAATAAGTGAAAGGCATCTAATTGTGGTAATAAAATCACTTATCAGAACCCCAGTAGTTTAAAAAATTCATTATCCATTATCATTTAAATGTATATTATAATAAATAGGGTGCGCTTACTTTCATCTCCTCGATCACATTCGGGTTGTAGTAATTCAGATCCGCTTCTTGAATTGTAAATTGGTGAAGATAAAACTGCTGTCTCTCTTCACGCCATTCCCAAGCGCCCCCGGCTATATTACTCATCTGTAAACAAAAGTAACAACTCATCGTGTAGAACCAAATAAAAATTGTTTTTATTAATATATAAAATATGAGTTTATCTCCTTAATTAATAATCATTCTTCGAGTAATCCAAACTCACCCAATTGTTCGGCGGAACTCGGGTACCATTTTCCAGTACTTTTCCATCGTGCCAGATAAAGTAGTCCGTGTAGGGTTCGATACGCTGCAAACTTTTTAAGAACCAATCGTGCTTCGTCGAGGTGTGATTCGGCACGAAATCCATGATCACTTTCAGGTTTTTAGCATGCGCGGTCTTCACCAGCTCTCGAAAGTCTTGCAGCGTACCGAAAAGGGGTTCGATGTCGGTGAAGTTCGAGATATCGTAGCCGAAATCCACCATAGGGCTCGGGTTGATAGGTGACATCCACAGAATGTCTACTTTCGCCTCGAGTAAATGATCTATATTTTGTATGATGCCTACGAGACAAAAAAAAACGAAATGATTTTCTACATAATCCTTATACCGAGAGATAGGGTCGTGGACAAAATTAAGTGGGCACTGTGATGTTAGGACACTCATTCTTCAGCTACAATGGGAGAAGTAAATTTAAGTTTCTCAATGTGAGACGTCTTCAATGCTGAATGTAGTGCCCACTTGACTTCGTACACAAATGGTAAATTTTCTAAAATATCGTATGAACTAATCGTCGAAATGAAAATGGAGATAGAGACGCACCTCGAAGATCTCCTATGCCATCCCCATCACTATCCTTGTAACTTCTCGGATAAATCTGGTAGAGTGATAGGTCCAAGTAACTGTATTTATTCGCGTCAACGCACGATCCGCTGACCATTAGAAGCAGAATTGCAGAAAATAGTATCATCGCCTTCATGTTGCCTGCGCGCACAGTACGTACAGTCAAGTATTAAATTAATCCCTTAATTGTCACACGGTTTCATTAAAAAATAGTTAAGAATTATTAATATAAGCGATGAATACGACTCCCGGAGAAAAAAATGATCATCGCGTTTCTCAACGCTTTTATCGACTTAACACTATTCCTACCAGGACCGGGTCAAATGACCGTTTTTAAATGGTAGAAGTAGTGTTGAACGCTATTCCCGGTAGGAATAGTGTTAGTGTAATCGAATAGCAGATCATTTTTCAAAATATTCACAAAATTTATCTTATTTTCGTAGAAGAAAACTTGGTACATGCCAACAACATTACTTTACCTTAGGTCTTTGCCAGTCACAATTCGTCTAATGAAACTGCGGTAGTGGTATAATCTTGCTGCCGGACAAATGCTTTATATACCAGTTAGATTATGTAAAATATCATCGTTAGTCATACTTTATCATTTTCCTATTTGCTACTAAGTAAAGTGTCAAGTTTGAAATAGTACATTTCGAATTTCAAGTGCTATAATTACACAACAATTTAACTGAAAATAACTGCAGATACGTCAGAGCTATTCTTCTTACGGTGAAAGTGTTTTGATCCAAAAGCTTACGACCGATTGCACAGTTTTGTCTATTGTGCAACGTAACTTATTACGTTATAATATGGCATAATGGCATACGTTATAATATGGCATACATGGCATAAAGAAACACGTGTATCGTACTCCTTGCGCTGGCAGTTATTACGATTCTTAAAAATAAATTGGTTTACTTTGATAGTAATAATTCTATATATAGAAGAAGATATGCCATACATCAAAATACAAGATAGAGAATAAAACAAATTACCTACTAAGATACAACCTTTTACCAAAGTTCATCATCTATGAAACGTTGTGAACAGTAGTCATTCGCTCTCTCTCCTGTACGGTTCAACCAAATTCCTTGTAGAGGACCTTCGCTCAACGAGAGATAATTAGCGTTTGTAAGTAGCTAGACGACATTTTTACATCTAATCTTTACTAATTCCAGAGAAATAACGTCCTGATATAGATCGTAAGGTTTTAGAGTGATTCATTATGCAGATCCATCATTGATCATTCACCTACACAATAATTTAGTCCTCAAAAAATTAATTCAAGTAGTTAGAAAATATTCTAATTTAACATACGGTATAAATACTGAAGTATATTATCCTTCTTCAATTCCTTAAAGTATTTTATTAATTTGTTCTAATTTGTAGAATTTAGTGTAATTTTCAACTAATTTTGAGGCGTATATATAGTTTCTTATCAATAAGACAAAAAATAAATAAAGCAGGTCGAAATTGATGCGTATTATATGTTTGTCACGTAAATATGATACTCGCAGATAAAAAACAAATAGTAATTTGGTATTTAACTTGGCTGCTGATTAATGGTCTGAATTACAAGTTTCACTTTTAACATCGATTCTTATCTCAATTATCTTCACCTTCATCGCTCCATTGTCAAGGGGTATTTGCAGGAATGTAACCTAATAGCACGTTTCATTACTACTCAGTTTTCTCTGTTACGAGGCGCAACCCGATGGTGCGATAACAACCCGATGGTAAGTTTGAACCATCAGATGGTAGCTTGTCTGTCACATTTAATACAAATAAATTTGACATTTCGAACTTGTATTGTGAATATAATTGTACCTTCGCACTTGGTCAACGTTTTGAGAGTCAACCTTCCTTTTCGCGTCGCTTTGGCTCAGCCACTGGTCCGATGTACAAAAATAGATGTCAGTTTTTACCTTTCACGTTTATCATGGATAAATCTGTCGGGACGTGCATCCAAATTGTAAACACGTAGATCCGCTTTAATAGCAGGTGGAATTCGAGCGAGCCCAATTTTGTAAGATAACACGAGAACAAAGACGCGCGAGCTGACGTTACTGACCTAACGCATCGATCGGACCGACAAAAGGAACCACCGTTCATTGGTGGTACCTACAGTTTATTTACCCCGGGTCACTGTTTAATCCACACGAACGGAGAGTTAATTTAACCGCAGATCCCCGTGGTTGTCGCACGTGTCCCAAGCCAAGCATCTTCGCCGTAATAAAACATTTCCTCAAAGTGATTTTACGAACCGCAGAATATCAGATTCCAATTTGCTCAAACAATTGCAGTATGCATTTCTCTAAAAAAAGGGACGCCTGCTATGTCAATGGCGATGTTCTAGACTTTAAGGGACGTCGTGGTTGGTATATCGCATCGACGGAGTGAAAGAGGTATTTTCGATCTCGAGTGCCACAGCCCGCGATCCGATGCCGAAGTTTATATCTTCACCCGAGATTTTGTAGCCCGTCGGTAGATAGTTGGAAGGGTAGGCCGGGAATTTCAGAAGGGTGGGTTATGAGTAGCCTTCATAAGCACAACCCTTCCAGTCGAAGGCATCTCATGCGATTCAGACGATGATGTACTGATTAATTAGAATTTCTGATAGTTTGAAAAGCAAAATAGGAACACATTCCATTGCACTTTCCGTTAAACGTTTCTTCTGTTCAATTTTCGCTTACACATTGGTTCTTTGTGAAAATTTATAATTCAATTTTTGTTCACGCTACAATTTCTGTATAAAGTATTAATTTTTCTATAATTTTATGGTGTCTACTATTAACTCAGTGCATGCAAACGCGTCAGGTGGAAAGGATTAAAAGATGCTTCATAAATCACCATTAATCCAACATGTGCAAACACGTATAAAGTGGAAAGGATTTAAACAACTCTATTATGCTGTTTTTAAATTATAGAAAAATAAGTTAGCTAGTAGATAAAATGTGAGATGAACAAAAATTGAATTAAGTGTTTAGTATATAATATATTATATGTATTATTAACACATTCGTGACCGGCAAATTTTGTTCGTTTCTAATACTGAGTACCGGCAAAAGTAATGAAATTCTGAAACTAGTTGCCGCAAACTTGTATCGTTAAAACAAGGATAAAAATGATAAAATTTGTTTTGAAATATGAATGTTGCAATTATGTGTTGTTTAATATCAAAAGATTTTTATAATTTGTATACTTGCTTTATAAGTAACAAATAAAATTTAAAATGACGTGAATTCACGTCAGCGATCGCGAATGTGTTAATCAGTGAAGGAAGATTTTTATTCGGGGATTTCTAGAAGAGTTACTGTCAAAACAACAGATAAGCTAGCCGCCACCCTGTTGGGCTCAGTCCAAATAATTCGCTTCGTTGCAAGGAGACCTCAGTTTTATGTGAGCCTGCAAAAAGAACCATCTTCAGAACATTTATTCCCATATTTATTTTATTTCTTAATGGCACCAAATATTATCTGTCCCGAACCTTAAAAAGCTACAAATATAATGCTATCTGCTTCTCTTATACATGATTAAGTTTCTATAATAACACAATTTAAGACATGTGGAAGCATAGATAAAAAAGAAATGTGATGTTTTAAACGACAGTGAAGTGAAGCATTGCAGAGTACAAACAATGGGTTTTAAGGTGGCCTTCTACTTAAAAGCTGATTTGCATCCCCTTTATTACCGTGTCCGTCCAATGTGTATTATTCGATGGAAATTTTCAAAAACCCATTATAATGCTAACCGCACACACGCGAAAGTTACATTGAACAAGTACACTTAGTTAAGCCCGTTCTGTGTCTACGGGGTTATGGTTTCTCTATGATTCTGTGTGGACACTGGGTAATAAAGCCTAACGCGTCGCCTATAAATTATCTTTTACTGCATGCGTTCATATATACACGGCGAGCTACGGTTAACAACTGTTTTATTAATACCGTTTAAACCGGTGCTCGACTATTACTAACTATGCGAGTAGTTGAAATGTCTGTAAATTTCAGTACTGCGTACTTGAACGATATGGCGTTCCATATTTCATCTTAAATTACGAGCTAGAATCCTTGATTAAAGAAGAATTTTAATTAGTAGACTATGAGTTTTTATGCACGATAAAACCTTCGTGATATTAATTTAAAACCTGAAACGAAGATACAATTAAAAAAATGAAATTAAATTAACGAGTCTGCTAATAATTTTTTTATTCACTGTGTACATTGTAATACATTCCCACTCATTTTAAATGGTACAAATTGAGATTGCGTTTATCTTTCAAAAATAATTGAGTTACAATGCAAATGATTGCTTATCACACATTCTTCATACTCTTGGCACATGTGATTTTTCTACGAATACGTCAATCCTGCAGTTTGATAATAATTAACAATTTCATATTTTAATTTCTCTCGGAATCAGTAATGGAATTTAACGCAGGTACGTATCGCTTAATTAATACAATTCTCCATTCGGCACCTGACAAAGACCGTTTATACGTCGAGCGCTTTATCTCCATTAGCTCGAGCGACGAAGACCGTTGAAATGCGAAGAAAACCTGAGCTAAATTCGTTGGGATATCGTTTGCTAACCCTCGAGTTTATTGTTTGCTGCTATTCCCGGTCTCTTTATTTGTAAATCTCGAATATAGCGGCTATACAGCGAGCGTTGATGGGTAACGGCTGGGAAATAAAACTATTGATAGTTACGCTCTCATAAGCAGACCTGGCCGATAAAAAACCAATCATCTTGGCTCTATTCTCGCAGACTAGTTTCTGTGAATTCGTTCGAATTCTCTCACCACGTATCTTCAGCATATTGAAAACAACCTCTATGTAACATCTCACGTAAATATACATACATGGCATGTTTTACATACAAGGTGTCCTGAAATTATCGGTTCAACGAAACGGGAAAGTTTATACTAATATAAAATAGTATTTGTGGAGATTTATCAGGTGTGTAGTAAGTAAAAAAGAAAGTTGTTACAAACTTTCCATCGACTAGCATAGTTATCATGAGACAAATATGATGAGAAACATATTTAAGACACATTTCACATTTATCGTCTATATTTATTTATGTTTGTAATTGAAAATTGTAGTATTTCCTAAGAAACTTTATTTAACATATTATATTTTCTCGTTACGTATAAAGTAAACTGTTACAATTTGATCTCTTAAATAAGATCGAGACACCTTGTACGTAGTATGTAACACGTGGCACGTATGTATTTGCGATCGGATGTTGAGTTTGACAAGAAGAATGATTCCCTATGGAGAATTGTGTTCACAGTACTACTTGTCCGGTCGTTTCAACTTGTATTCCCAACCCATTGAAAACGTCTATTATTAACTTCAGCTTGAGAAGTAGCGTTCTAAACATATTTAAAAATTACATTGACAATATCGAAATTAATTGTATCCAGTGAAAGGTATCAATTGATCTTAAATTGTAAGGATGGGTCATTCAAATTTCGTCCAAAGTATATTACTTTGTTCGTATGAATTTTATGTAAACAATCTATTTTGACGTGATTATAATATATTATATATTATTTATTATTAATTATATATTATTAAAAATATTTCGTAGTAAAAATTAAACGAAGTGATAAATTTAATTAAAGAGAATACTAAATTTTATCATTGTACATTAATTAGTGTGGTATTCTCGATTTAATTAAGGTTATACGAGACCTTAAGCTCTTTCCTAAGAATTTAAGAAACGTGATAAAAAGCTGTGTCTAATATTTAAAACAATACAGTTTTAAGGAAGATGATATTTACTTTTATAACAGATGTACAAAATTTTGCGTAGTATTTTATTAACGTAATATCTAATAACTGTTAAAAATCGAATTCTTTGTTATGGCTGTTGTTTGAAGTCATTTATACGTAAAACCTATTTTTCACTCTTCACAACAATTGACTTTATATCAGTTGAGACAATTTTATATCAGTCACGTTGCGAATGTAACTGTAATATTGATTACCAGTTTAGATTGCACACGTTGAATATAAAGAAAATAGAAAACGCTGCAACTCTCGTAATGTTCTCGAGAGACTGTTTAGTTGCGCAGTCTCGTATATTCTATCTACTCGACGACGTAGTACTATACGGGACGATTTTAGTGTAGCTTTAAATTTTCCAAGTATATGCGGGAAACACAGGAGAATACTATGTACGTGTTAGTTGCTATTTTATTGCGAGCAATAGCATGCTCTAACATTTAGCTAAACCCTTGGGAAACGTATGATTTGTTAGATGCAAGCATTTTATAAACCATTGTATACATACCTTTTCTATAAAATCTACGTCAGATTATTATATAAAAGGCCAGTTTAAATTCCGAGAAGGAAACGATTGAACGAGCAAATTTCCTAGAATGCACGATGTCATTTTCCAACTTTACTTTTCTGGACTTTTTATTAGCCGAACTTTGATGAAAGTTTGAAATCGCAATGGGAAAAATTGGAAATGCAATTAAAATATTATTCTAATAAATCAGTTCAAGTAAGAGATTTCAATTTTGTTCATAGATCCTTCAAAAAATTCCAATCATATGGACGAGTATCATAGCAGAGTAATCTAGCAATATTTTTAGACCCACTGTATTCTGTGATGCGCGTGTTGTACGTGATGTATTAGCTATCCGATGCGCCGGGTGATGTACGACGTTTAATTGGCATAATCGTAAATACGGTTATAATGACGCATTCGGTTTCTGACCGAGTAGACTATTGAAGCGATTGAGAAACAATAAACACTGCGAATTTATTACCCTATAAAAGT
>SHCU01000030.1:496229-517179 GCA_004307685.1 Ceratina australensis
GACCTTAAGTAAAGCCATTAAATTGAGTGTAGCTAGGTTTGATCAATTTTCAGCTACCATTAAATTGAGTGTAGCTAGGTTTGATCAATTTTCAGCTACTAATCGATCACATCTACATGCCTATAAACCAATTTCCGTATTTCATTATTGCGTTTTGTAAATGCCTGTAATTAACACGCGGACGATGAGGGCAAATTTCAAAGCACGTGGTTGAAAGATTCTCAACTACTTTTTTACGAAGGTCTTATCTCCATCGCGGTTTCAAGAAAATCCTTCGGTATGCCTGTATCTTAAAACCACGAACCTTTCTGAAATCGCAGTCGAAATGAGATGATCATGAAACAAATTTTGGAATAAAAAAATAGGACCATTCTGAAGCTAGTAGTGATAAGACGTTCTTGTAACGATTTCTAAAACGCGATGTTCTCGAATTAAGTTTTGAGATAGGCCGCTCTTCCACTCAGCCGTTGATTTATGGTATGTACACGTGGCCTGAAGGTCAAGGTTTAACGTATGCCATAAATGGTACACGTGGCACGGAACGTATTGTTAGTGCAATATCCTTTGGTAAGGACACTATATACTTCTGTTACGTGAATACTATACAACTGCTACCTCAATCTTAAATCTTTGAAAGTAGCCTTATTGTTATTAAGTAGCCTATATTCTCGAATTTGCTTCACATGATTCCATGCGTTTATTCTTGTACGGTTCACATCCAACTCTCGCAATTCGGCTTATGTCAACTATCTAACTAGTCATTGGGTAGTCCTTATTTTCCTTATTAATAAACATTGTTACAATAGTTAAATTCTTGAGCTCCTGAAGCTAAAAAAAATCACTAAAGTCATCGGCTAAACTCTGAAAAAATAGTATTTGCAATATTGATATTTTAACATGAAGGTGACGTACATACACGTGTATTCTTTGTACTGATAAATATTTCGTAATAAAATTGCAGACACATAATTCTTGGCAAAAAGCTAGGTAATTATAATACATGAGTTGGTATATAATCATCACAGCACTTATGCTATTATGAAAATAATAATCGGTCACCGAACTGATAAAATACGAAAGTATCTAATCAAACAATTGCCAGCGTAATTTGATGTGCATGCGCGTGCTCGCACGTGGTATGTGCTAACAATAAGTCAGCTAATTATCGTGCTATTTTTATCGTGCTATTTTACTATTTTTATGTGTGAAATGCATCTGTTTACTTTATATACACAAACTTTCATTCTTATATGATAATAAACTTAATTATTTGGTAAATCAGGGATATTGAAATTCTGACTGACCCTGACCGGAGATAGGAATTCTCTAACAGGTTTTGGGCCCAGCACAAACAACATCTTGAAAGGCGATTAAAAATAAAACATGTTTCATCTAATTAACAGTAATCTGTGATACAATATAGTATAAAGCTTCCGAATTTTACTTGGTACAAGTGAAAATTGAAATACAGAATGTGTGTACCTATTAAAACAATATGAATAGTACAACGTTTCTGTGCTGTCGACAATAATTATTATTAATCGCCGTCCACGCGAAACGCCATACCTCTGTGTCAACAGAGCCAGAATCATGTAAAATCGAATAAAAGCAAAAATGTCACGCGTCGATGTATATTTTTCGACTATCAAACATATTCGGTTTTATCTAGCGCTCGACGCCCCCGTAGGATAAAAATCCACTAACAATAAGCTTTTAAATCAGTAAGCCAGTGATTAAATAGCTACAGTATTCGCAAACGTTGATATCAACATAGAGATGGGAAAAGAAATTTAAAAAATAATAGTATCGTATTATTAACCAACTAATTCGTAGTCAAAACGCGAACATTTTCTCTACAGGCAGCAGTAAAGTCTAATACATCGATTTCCGTCGGGAGTGCTGCTCTCGCGATGATCTGAACGAAATAAAAAAAAATAACACTGCTTCGACTTATAATCATAGACTGAACAGTTTACATTTCAGCTTTTCAATCGAATCAAAAGTTTTCGAGAACTCTGAGACCCGCTGTGACCTATAACAACATAGTATTGAGAGCGAGAATAGTGGCATCGATTTGCGTGTGCTATAAACGGGAACGAGTAATCATTAATCAGCGATACCGCATAATTGTATTTTCGTTACACGTGTAGCAGTGGCCCGAAATTTGCATCGCGCTGCGATCCCATCGAATCACGTAATTCAGCCAATCAATTGTTGATTTCAAATGACAATACTCGATGGAAGTTCAAGCGTGAAGAAATCATGGGCATAACCGAATAGACCGGTTAATCTTCTAACTATTGATTTAAGTTGCAAATAAACGAAACCTTCTTTTTTATGAATACTCGAGGACTACTTTGGAAGAGAAAAGTTCATTTGCATTAATGTCACGAATTAAATTAATAGAAAAATAATTTATGATACGATCCATTTGTGGGTATTACTGCAATTCTGTGTACAACACCGCGCTCCTTGATGGTATAAGGTAGAGTAAGGCGGTAATGAAATTATTTTATTTAATTGAATACAGGGACTAGAATGAGGTTTTTAATATACTGAATTTCGATCAATTTAAAACATTGTTAAAAATATTTTTCATTACTGGACGAAGGTTTTGAAGGTAAAATGTATAATGAATACGAAAGGCCAACATTGAAGTTTATTAATCCTTTTGCAGTTAAACTTAAACACAGAACATGAAACTAAAACATTACCTCATTAAAATATAAATTGAGAATGAACGCATGTGAAATAAGATGATTTCTGTTCAGAGATTAAGGTATATTTGCGATCGTATGACTTTTCCCATGTATTTCTGTTTTATCTGTAACAATTTTCGAAAAGGCACTGGAGCGTAGGAGCGGAAAGAGTCTGCTCTTAATCCAATGAAGCTGGTGACGATTTCCCAAAGGATAAGTTAATTCGACTCGGTCGATCGCGAAATTCAGTTTGCAGCGCGGTTTAATAAACGGATACGCGCGGTCTAGATAGGAAATTTCAATCTGAGGCTGAAAGAGCCGCATAAAAGTGCTGTACATGGACTACGTATTCCTAAAGTAAAGGGTTTCGACTCGGCCCGGGTTTATAGACTTGCATGAGATGCAAATTGGAACGGGCGCTTCGCTTCGAGGCTCGTTTCGCTATACAAAAATTAAATCGATGAAGATTGTATAGAACTTATGAACATTGAAACTTCCTGCACGGCTTCGATCATATACGTGTACCTATTAAAAGTGTCTATTATAAAACGCCACCCACATTATCAAATTTAATAAACTACTATACATATCACGTGTAATCAAACAACAAATAGCTAAAGTATTGTACATACATACATGCAGTCACGTCGGTATTTAAGTTGAGACAGGTAAATTCGGAGAACACGATATAGTTTATACTACAACGTTTTTTTAATCTTCTTCTGTATGGAAGTTGTTTTTGGCTAATACAATATTTTATATATTTTTACAACTTTTTTATCTTATGATGAAATGGTAATGTAAGGTACACTGTGCGAATTAATTCATTGACGTTAAATAGGGCAGTGTTCGTGTTTAAAGTATGATAAAATAATAAGCCAGAGTTATGCCACTTTTCTTTATTCTTATTCACTTAGTCATGATTTTAACAATTCAAGGAGAAATAATATATTAAATACGTCGGTTAAGAAGTAAAACGTCGTCGAAAGTGTATAATATCTACAATACTCCAAATCTGGCGTTGGGGGTCAGAAGAACTAGGAATCCTGATGCAGGCACCTTCACCTTCTTAATATCCCTGATGACTTTCCTGCGTTTGTAACAAAAATTCGCAACGTTTAATCATAGTAATAGAATATGAGTGTTAAAGAAAGATGGATTAAAACGTGTGATGATTAAACGATACAAAAAAGAATAAGTATACTTACTTCGGTAGGGCGACTTTACCATCGGTAGCATAATACGTGTGCAATATCTTGGGCACCTTTTGGAAGACTGAAAGGTCTACAATCTCGTCCTCATCACCGAAATTAATTACTATATAAGCAGATCCATATTTATCGGTTGCCCTGAAAGAGTGAATATAATTTCAGAATTAGCAGGTTAAATGTATAGAATGCATGAATCGATGATTATTTATTTATGATATGAATTTCGATAAGATTACAATTGTACCATTATAAATGGGAAATGGTAGTAAAAATGCACAAAAAAAGTCAATAAAAGAAATCATTTAAATATAAATATTTAAAACTGAATTTTCTGAACGTATGAACACATTTCTTATTGACTCATCCGATACGGGGGATTCCTAACGAACGACAAGCTTGTATCAAGTTGTTTTACCTGGAGAAAGCGAAAACATTGTCGCTCAACAGTTTGGTGTCTAACGTCGCCCTCTTAAAATGTTCAGATTTCTTCAGCGTTGTAAGCTTCTGATACATTCTCCACACAGAATCCTTATCCTTCTTTTCCGCAGCCAAATTCAAGGTCTTGTAATCTTCGTTGACCTTAATCCAGGTTTTTGGGTTTGTGGAGAATCCTGCTTGTCGTACAAATAAATCAATGTATAGTTGAATCGTTTATTAAAGTAATATGAAATATGATACAAAAGCAAAAAATCAGATTGAATATAAAAAAATAAAAAACTTGCCGGCAGAAGTAGAATCGTCCCATTGGAACGGAGTCCTCTCAGGGTCCCTGGTTTGCGATAAGTAATTATCTGGGCCGGCCAAACATCCTTGCGGGTCGAGATTCTCTTCCCATGAAATATAAGCGTCCATCATTCCGATCTCGTCGCCGTTGTAGGTCGCGCCAACGCCCGGTAGCAGAAGAGTCATCAACGTGATGGCTCGGGCTCGTTCCGGTCCGAATCTCGCCGTTATCCTGTTTTTGTCATGGTTTCCGGCCTGTGCGCACGGTCACAAAGATTTAAAACTGTCGCCTGCCACGTTTGTTTAATCTTACTTGAATGAGCGTCAAAATATATAAAGTCAATGTAAAGACGTTCAATTTTAGGTTTCAATGATAGATAAAGAGATATTTTACTAGCCTCATTTTGTAGTTTAAAAAGTGATAGTAATAGGTGTGACAGTGAAGTTTTTTAAGGACATTCCTCATAAGTTGCAAGCACTGTAAAGTCATATCTGTGGATAAATTTGTATAATTGGCAGAAATTTCAAAATTGCCCGTTTCTATACTATAGAAAATCATCAGTATTGTTAGCTGATGGATGACGAGCCAATAGTCTGCTATATATTATTATCATGAATAAATATTAATACATATATTTCTCTTTTTCTTGCATAGAATAGAATTCCATATTTTTACTCTTCGCTTCGCGTATTTCTAACATTCCTATATCGAACGTATTCTTCATACGTCTATCACCGATACAGACGTATTGAATTCTCAGGTTCAAAACGATCGAACTTCCGAGATTGGATGAAATCTGGGCTGTCGATGCACTCTTAGAATTTGAGGAATGAAAGTGAAGAAAGATGATTTCAGTGTTGGATTCACGGAAGTCGTTTCGAACCTATTCTTCCTTTACCTATCCCACTTTATTAATTCCCATCTCCATCAATATTAGACCGTGGATTTGTATGTAAAATACAATGCTTGCGCCGTTAATTGAAGAAACTAATTATGGACTCAAATTTCTTTTACCGTTTGAAAATATTTAAAAAGATATTATACTTCTGATATTTTGCACGTATCTATGTTTCTGCATGTTTCAGTCATTTACAGATGCATAAAACCCGCAGTCTAAATTATTTAAATATCTACTCAATAAAATCAGTATATTATAACCCTAACTCGCAATGCATCAATAATAAAACTTGTTAGTTGCCTGAGGGTTTAAAATTAATCGCCCCGGCTATCCAAACTAATCTCATTTCGACATGTATGGACTTACCACCCAGTTAGGAGTGCGACCAGCTGGCATATTGCTCATCCACGTGTCGATAGATTTCTTGAAATCGGCTGCCTTCGAATCCTTGTTTACATCCGTGATGAAGCCGAAATTGAATGGGAAATCCGCTCCATATTCGTAGAATTTCATATTGACCGAAAGATTGGTGTACGCCTCGGTCATCATGATGACCTCCTTATCGAACTCGTTCATGACATCTCTCCAGCCTTGAATTACTTCAAAGGTTTGCGGTTGATCCTTGGTGTAGATATGTGAAAGATAATCGTAACTGTTGGAATCGTTGGTGAGACCGGATTCTGGCTCGTCCAGGAATCGTTGGTCCTCGCACAGATAGGTAGCAGAATCTACTCTTAGCCCATCGACGCCTTCGTTCATCCAAAATCTAACAACGTCCTGTAATGAATCAAGTTAGATGGTAAATGCATCTAATAGGATTATGAAAAGCGTGTGTCTTAATATTATTATACATAATCACGTATGCATAAACGTGTACGTAATACGACAACTTAATGCAGTGAGCCATTTATAATTATTATGTTACATATGCAACATTAATAGCGTGACATAATTGATACTAGTCTCTTAATTATATTATATTATATGTAACATTTTGGCTACTGAAATTGAAAATATAATTAAGAAATCGTACTCATAAATTGTGTTTGGAACGACCAAAAGATCGCATATACAATATTTCCTCACATCAATGAATATATTTAATACGCGAACAATTATTTATCAATTTTGATTAATATTCGAGTATCAATATGTATATACGTTAATGAAATCTTAAAATCAGTTAAACCTGCTCTCACAAAGGGTATCGAGATAACGAGATTAAATCTGGCCTGGGAGGGGTTCAATCAGATTACAGCGTACATTCGAGCGAAGTTGTATCTATGTTAATGCACAGTTTCGTAGTCAAGCGGCGCCGATGAATTCCATGGACCGCGCGATTCAATGAAATTGTCCGCCTCTGTCTAATTTCGACAGAGAAGGTCCTGAGCCGAGATTACACTTTCATCGTCCGCTCGAAATTTCAGCGAAGGATTAACGCGCGAAAAACCAGTATGAATTTCAGAATTATTACGCAAAAAATTCGGTTACACTAATGATTTGATAAATAGCAATTAAGTTATACAATTTATACAATAGCCTGTACGTACTTTCATCTCTTGCACTACTTTCGGGTTGAAGTAATTCAAGTCTGGTTCGTCGGTTGCAAACTGGTGAAGGTAATACGCCTGTCGCTCATCCCTCCATGTCCAAGCGCCTCCGCCCAATGCACCCATCTGTAAACAAAACATTCATGCACATTTAACATGCACAGGAGTACGGGAACTGTTAGTTTCATTAATAAGTAGATATAGAAGAAAAAAATAATAAGACCCCTTTTCATTAAAAACGTTAGAAGATATTCTATATAAGATGTAATATGATCACTTCATTATGTCACTGTATATTTATTATTTTCATAGTTCAAATTATTTATCATTTAATTTAGACGATACTTACCCAATTGTTCGGTGGGACACGGGTGCCATTGCTCAACGTTTTACCTGGGTGCCAAACAAAATAATCCGTGTAAGGTTCAATACTCTGCAAGCTCATCTTGAACCACGGGTGCTCCACCGAGGTGTGATTCGGAACGTAATCCATGACCACCTTCAACTTTTTAGCGTGTGCTAGTTTTACCAGTTTCCTAAGATCGTCCAATGTTCCATAAATAGGATCGATGTCAGTGAAATTCGAGATGTCATAGCCAAAATCAGCTTGGGGACTTTTATAGATGGGAGACAACCACAAAATGTCCGCTTTTGCTTCGACCAGATGATCTATTTTACTTATGATGCCTACAATAGAGACATTATTCATTTTATTAGATAATGCTTGCATAGAGAGACAAAATCATTTTCCAAAATACTGAAATACATGAAATATATGAAATTCCAAAATACATGAAAATGAGGACGGAAACGAACCTTTCAGATCTCCTATGCCATCCCCGTCACTGTCCTTGAAACTTCTCGGATAGATCTGGTAGAGTGATAGGTCCAGGTAGTTATACTTTTGGCTTCTCCCAGCGGTGCTTGCATTGACCATTGAGAGCGCGATTACAGAAAGTAGTATCACGGCCCTCATGTTGCCTGCACATACAGAACGTACCGTTGAACATTAAATTAATTGCTTATTAATTAATCCCACAGTTTCGTGGTTTCTCGCAGACCGCGTATATCGCAGCGAACCGACGATTGTGAACTCTGAACTTCGAATTTACAGAGTTACCGCTAGCGTATAACAGTCGATGTTACAGTAAATATTCATAAGACTCCTTATACAAATAATTTGACAAAGTTAAGGTTGTTAAAAATTAGTGATATTTTATTTTACATTACGTGCCGTAATTTTTTATCGAACAGGGCGATGCTAATGTTTCAACTGTTTTAACGGATGAACGTTCCACTTTATATACCTGTTAGATTATGTAAAATATTATTGTTTCTAATGTTTTACCGTCTTTTTATTTGTTACCAAAGAACATCAAGGGCGTCAGGTGTGAATGAGACGGTAAACTTGTTTGCGAATTCAAATGAGGACAATTGTACGATACGTCAATAACATTCGGGCTATTCTTCCAGGGAAAAATTTTCCGAACCAAAAGGTCAAGACAGATCGTACAATTTTATTGCAATCGTTGACACACGTAATACTTGATACCAGATGAATGTACAAAGTAGCAGGTGTGTCGGACGTAAACACACTTTTGACAGTCTATTAATCATTATCCCTAAAAGAATTGGTTGAGAATCCAAGACAATTATCCGTGACAGTAAAATGTCACATTCTAAGGTGGAGCTCGTGATAGTGATGATAATTCCATGCTCAAGAGAAGGCAGCTGGTGTAGACGAAAATTACGAGACGACTTATAACAATATGAACGAGAATAAAATAATTGATGTAACAAGACATTAATTGATATAGTGAAAAAAATGTAATTAATATTTAAGCGTATTTATTAAGTATTGTTAAGTGTCCCGACGAAATTCTTCGGAGTCTGGGTAAGAATTACGATGTTAATTTATTCCATTTATTGTAATTGTCAGTCAGTTTCAACCGGATGTATCTTCAATTTTCGATCAATACGAGGATGGAACATAACTAAAATAGGATGAAATTGTCACGTGTCCATCGCGCAAATATGATACAGCAGATAAAATATAACTTTTTGCTTGCTCTTTAGCCCGCTAACAGAATCGTGTTCGATCACGATATTTTAATTGCGAGTTTCATTTTTCGCATCGTCTCTTTTATCTCGGTTGCTTTTAACTTTTTCGCTTCATTGGTCGAACGTATTTTATTGGAATGTAACGTAATATGTTTAATTAATCCTTCGTATTTCGCGTTCGTCGATTATTTCGTTATGCGTCTGTGATTCGATATTTCTTTGCGAGAGTTCGCTTCGATTCCTGCTGCAGATAGCTTTGTAATAATTAAATTCTCTCGAAACAAGATTTGATTTTATTTGTTCTTAGGAGAATTAAATTCAAATATTGAACTTGTATACCCTACAGTATGTTAACTGGTGATTATACATGTATAAACGGCAAACGTACATAAAAATGGTTATTACATATTCCAATATTTTATCACATTTACGTAGCGGTGATCATATATAATAACCAGCGATTATCTAGATACATCGGATTATTCACATTTACCGCAACATAACAATACAAAGATAGATATCAGCTTTCATCCTTTATGTTTACTATGGATAACCTTCCGGGAAACACGTACAAATACGTAAACACGTAGATCTGCTTTAATGCCAGGCGGGACTCGCGCCAGCCCAATCCGACGAAATAACGGGGGAACAAAGACGCGCGAATCGAACCCTTTTGTAGGAGCTATTTCGCGTATTCCATGTTATTTTCTATTCCTGTACGTGGAACGTCCTATTCGTCCTCGCGTTGTTCATTACTAATCTTTTGATGTATAAATAAAACGGAGTTTGAATAAATTTCGCATGAAATGAATGACGACCCTAACTCTTCATTGTACGCGAAGAGGTCAAACAACGTATACCTCAGAATAATAAAGCCTCAGATGCAATTTTGTAATCCTTAACCCTTAGTAGCCTGATTTACGAAAGTGATTTTTTTTTAATATTACTGTGTTTGCTTGACGGTCTAGATGAAGGGAAAAATAGCTAAAAAATCACAATATTTATTTTACATATTTATTTAGAAAAAAAAAAACAGGTATCAATTTTAATACTTCAGGCATTAAGGCCATAAAGAAATCAGATATACCTATGCATGAAATAACGCGAAACATTGGTTGTTTTACTCACAAAAATAACACTAGTTTCTTCAAGTAAAACATGCACTCGCAAAAAATAATTATATCTTAGCGAAAATAATATATTCACTTACCTCAAAAGCATTTATATTCTTCAGAAAAAGAAAATATGTCAAATTTGTATTCAACAAAACTTTTAGTAAAATGTGTTTACTTGTTCACTTTGCCGCGCAAGTAATATGTCATAGATAAAATAAAACAATAATGACATTTGATTTTTTTTAAATTTCGTTGGAAAGTTGGAAATATTATACAACAGTAAAATACATACAGCCAACCTATAAAAAAAAACTAATAGTAATGTGAACATTCGGTTTAAAAGATTGGTATCAAAATTGAAACTCTAGGTTATTAAGGGTTAATCGCATTTTTGTTCTAATATTAAATTTGTACATGGAAATTATAACAGGCTACTTTAAAATTATAGTAGGGTCATGAAATTATAATAGGGTCACATAGAGCGAAGGGTTTACAAAGCATAGGCGAGAGTACAGGTTACCAAAAGCATGAGAGAACTTTCCTAATACTCTTGTTAATTTGCACTTATTACATAGTCGTTATAAGCTAAAGGGAAATGAATGGATTGCAGGGTTAATTTGTAATCGACGGGCACATGGAACGAATCGATAGAACCCCAGCTCTTTAGCTTCGCAAACCCGTTGTTTTCACGTTTGTCGTTTGATCAATCAATTACGGTTATCATCCGGATACGTTGTCGTCTCCCACGGGAGCGTCCTCTCGAATTACGCTTACGTTTAATTAACCATCACTCATCCGGCATCCGGCAGGGAAAACATGAGCTTATCAATTATAATCGTGGACACATAGTATGAAGCCTATGCAATCATCGGTAAATGGAGTTCATACCCATTACATCGCGTTACGTCTTTGCCAATCAGTTGTTATAATTAGACTGTTGTTATGAAAATCAAATAGTTTGGCTATTTGCTATATTTGTACCGTTATTCGTAATATCAATTGTAGTAATGAATTAATTGAACTTGTTTAATTGTGTTACAGTTGCGTCTTCACCGGATCGAAGGGTGACGAGAGACGATATTGCAGTGTCCTCGCCCGGTGCATCTCAAAACGCGAACGCAACGACGAGCTGTGCTGGTGCAGCGTCCTCCCGATTGCACAACCCCTCCTCGCCCGGTCGGAATGGCCAGCTATCGAGTAAGTTGCTTGACGAAATGCACTTCCCACATTCTTGCAGACTATTTCGCGGTTTACAATTTCCTCGAGACGATTAAGTACTTTCCATTTGCGATAAACTCGGTCTCAATTCCATCTGCGACGCTCAGTAGGAGGTCTCGAGTTTCTCAATCAAATCAGCCTTTCATTGATTGCAAAACAGTAAAACTCTCGTTAAGCTTGGAAGTAATTAAATTGAGTGGATTCTCAAGTGTTTTTAAACTTATGCCGTCGACTTAAGCTTGTCCCTATATCATTAGGGAAATGTGAGAAATCTTATCAAAGGGATCATCAAAAAGTAACGTAATTTCCTTTGAGCGGCGATAAAAGTAGTACAGAAGGTTAATGAAGAAAGTCGAATATTCCAGCTTCGCTTACGCTGCATTCACTCTTTGCCATGTAGATTATGAAAATTCTTAGAATCTCATCAAAGTCGCTTGGCTCGTTCTTACATTTAAAATAATCCTCAATATTTTTTGTTTCGCTCTTCATTTTTGCATCATATTCTACTTCCACACCTTCTCTTACGCGCTACTTTATATGTATTTTTACTTCTTCGATCCAACTATTTCCTTCGTTGGCATTTAAAAATTGTCTTTCATTTTCCAAAGGTTATAAAAATAATACTATGTCATCTTAATGCATCTTTTTTAAGATCAAGGTTCTTAGACACGAGTACAGGTTTAAATTGATGTTTCTCGGTCTTCTTTTAGAACAAGGCACACTAACGATAGTGCGACGGAGTTCCGGCAAAAATAAGAATATGGGCGGCGGAAGTTTCGAAAGTTCTCCGCCGCCACACAGTCCAGACACTCTCTCGTCAAGCCAGTCTGTAGATCTCGACGAGATACTCGATAATGTTGATCTCACGACCGACTCGCTACCCGCCGTTGACACCCCCGACGCTTGCGACAAGGCTGCCCTCAGGTACGCTCATCTTTACCACTTAAATCACATGTTATCAGTAATAAAACTGTTTTCTTCAATTTTTTATTTATCGCATCCATCCATTCTCTGTTGAAATGATCTTAACCCGTAATAACCTAGAGTTTCAATTTTGATACCAATCTTTTAAACCGAATGTTCACATTACTATTAGTTTGTTTTTATAGGTTGGCTGTACGTATTTTACTATTGTATAATATTCTTTCCAACGAAATTAAAAAAAAAAAATCAAATGTCATTATTGTTTTATTTTATCTATGACATATTACTTGCGCGGCAAAGTGAACAAGTAAACACATTTTACTAAAAGTTTTGTGGAATACAAATTTGATATATCGATTATTATATATATTATTATATATATTATTTATGGATTCTAGAAACAAGTGTAAATTTAATAATTGTAGGAAACTTACCTCTTGGTTCTGTAAAAAGTGTAAAGTGTCGTTATGCAATAATAAAAACAACCAATGTTTCGCATTATTTCATGCATTGGTATATCTGATTTCTTTATGGCCTTAATGCCTGAAGTATCAAAATTGATACCTGTTTTTGTTTTCTAAATAAATATGTAAAATAAATATTGTGATTTTTTAGCTATTCTTCCCTTCATCTAGACCCTCAAGCAAACACAGTAATATTTAAAAAAAATCACTTTCGTAAATAAGGCTACTAAGGGTTAAGGATCGAACTTCGAAAAAGTCTCCTTTGACGGGGATCCAAAATTTCAAAGCGATTCGTAGAATAGTTTTTTGCAGACGTTAGTATGCGAATCAATCTGGAATCTCTTTGAGCTATAGACTGTTTATTTGATTCCTTCACCTCATTTCACTCGATCGTTCGATGGCAGTATTGAATTTCATGGATCGTTATCCGTATTGATTGTATGTTCACAGGCTCAGATGCCTACTCAGGCAGCTACAGCATGGCGAAATATCCGCAGAATTGCTCCAACGAAATTTACACTACGCCGCACGCGTGCTTGAAGCCGTTTTCCTGGATGAAACCAAGTAAGTTTCGCTCAAAGTTCAAATAATTCCCCCGTGCAAACGCAACGTTTAAATAACGCCATATCAGTTGTTTCTATTATAGCCGCGCTAAGAGTCTTCGAATCAGAAGTGTTTTAATTGCATTTCATAATTTAATCGAAGGTTTTGAGCTTGATCCCAACCATGTGTACTTTTTCAATTTTTAGGGACCTCGATACATGGGATTTTATCGATGTTGTTAATATAATTATTATTGTAATGTTGTCGTTTCGGCGATTTATATATTCTAATAACCAATGTTTCATATTTTTAATAAGTATTTTGTGCTATTTACGATGTTTTGTATGACTCACGACCCTTGAGTGCTTAAAAGGTATTAGAAATTGTATTTCACATTCCTTCTGCTATATCTGTATTTTTATAGTTTGCATACTTTTTTAAATAGTACAAACAATTATGTATTTAAAATTTTATATCGTGAAAACGAATTTAAACATTATCTGCAGTTCGTACAATAAGGACATCAAGAGCGCCTCTTTAGCTCAGTGGTAGAGCACTGGTCTCGTAAACCAGGGGTCGTGAGTTCAATCCTCACAGGAGGCAAAAGAATTTTTTTCACATTTTTAGATACCCACGATATTAATATGATGTATTTAATGGAAACCAGTTTTTTACTCTCAGTTTTTCGAACAATTATTTTGTAATTTTTTTTGCGTGTTTTTGTAATCGGTACAATCTACCTCTACGTTTACTTACTTCCGTTATTATAATTTCATTTAAAATTGCGAATAAAAATTACAACAAATTACCCTTTTGTTTCAATAAAACAATAAACGTTTAATGCGTCTCGTGATCCTCCAACGTTTCCTTCCCGGTTCCTTTATTTTTCTCAAAATTAATAGGTAATAAGAAACTTAATAGCACAGCATTTTAACGGATATTTTGTAATCAACATAAATTGCAGCTTCGTCGTTTAACCAGAAGAGTCTCTACATAAATCTGCATCCTACATGATTGAATTACATGTATATGCATGATGTATCTCAATTTTCCAGAGTGTACAACGACATTCTGTTTAATTCTCCGGCAGTAACAATTTCACCCATAAACAGGACTATACTTCACAGACACGTAGGAGCCCGTGCGAAGGCCGCGGAGTAATGCTAACTGATTGTAAAATGAACAAAAAGAATAAAAATAAAGAAGTGTAATGTGTTCTACTGTTCTATTCCCAAACTTGACACGTGCACTAACAAGCAGTACCGCAGGGTGAATTCAGGAGGGGTTGAGTGCTCCCGGTCGTCGCGCAGGGGCGCGGACCTGTCATCGTCATCCCTCGGGAGCGGCTTGGACACGGACGGACCACAGGGCCACGCGGTGGTAACCCAGAAACGGAAGCTTCGCACCCCCATATGGGCAAGGTTGCGAAATATTCACATTTCCAGCCTTACACGACTGTTTCTCATGTTACCCCGCCCGCCCTCTCCTCCAGCCCCGAGCCCTCTGATCACCCGGTTATCCAGGATAAAAAGAAAAGAAAACCAAAAAAAAAGAAAACCAGCCACCCGGAACATCCGCTCCGTTGTCTGTTCCCTCCCTTTCTTGTTTGACATCTATCGGTCTCATCGAGCTCGTTGTTAGGTGTTCAGTTCACGATCATGCGTCGTTTGCTCGATTCATTAGCAGTGGGACGATTATTCAGTCGAACGGTTTCATTATGAAAAATGTACGCGACGATGGGGGTGAGAGCGAAAATCTATAATTTGAAATGCATTACTACGATTGCGTTCAGTTTCTCATTATGCATTTTCTGGACAGATTTTTGCTGCGTTTATTTGCTTCCGTACGACGATTCACATCTTTTTTTTGACTAAGATTTTATTCGGTTCAATTATAACACCTTGTGAAAATCTTCTGATTAAAGAGAACAGAGTGCATAATTTTTCTATATCAAAATTATATTTGAATACAATTAATACAATAGTCTGAACCTGATTATTATTCATATGAATTTGACAAATATTTTTGATCTCCCTCAACGTCGTGAGGACGTAAACTTAGACACTAGTTTTACCTAGTCGATATATTATGTAGATATAATAGTCGACGAATCATATAACATTGGCTTTCAGTAAAATAAGTAGAACTCTGTAGACTTTGTGCATAGGAAGTAACACGTCTCTTCTGTTGATATGTGTGCGGTGTGTGTCAATTATTTTGCGAGTCTCTATATAGTTATCTTCGAAGTTCTATTATTTTTATGAATCTTCGCACAGTTTACTATGATGCACGATTGTTGATCTAACGTAGGTTTAACGATTAGGTATAGCAACGCAGAAATAGCCGCGAAAGTAAAACTCAAAAGTTATTCTAGGAAACATTAAGTATACACTAATTATTTCAGTACGCGATACACACACATGCCAAGAGACTGTCCAGTAAATTGCAGTACCGTTTACGATACACTTTACGATACATCAATTAAAATACAACCAGCGGAAAAGGAATGAACATAATTCTTAGCTGCCTGATCGTACAGTACACTCTTAATTTCAAGCAAACGAAATCGAACGTTTCGAAACGAGAATATAGAGAACGGATAATCGCGACAATCGGGCGCGGTAATCGGGTTAGGGACAATCACTGGATCCATCGAACACACCTACAAAACACAGCATGACAACTGTCTCTATGACCTGCCTGGCCTGTCTATCCTCATTCTCTAGCCTCTTTCTAGATCTTTCTAGGTGTAACCTGCTGCCACTTCTTGGATGACTGCCTGTTTACCGGCTGTGTGCATCGCTCTATTAAACAAACAATTGTACTATCGATCACCTTCTGTCTCTGTGTGCGTGTCTCTGTATAAGAAGTTGCATGCGTGTATCTCTATGCGTATATAGGATGGTGAGAAAAACTTAAATCGGAGGAAATTGTTGGAATGCTCGGGCATCCCTTATGAAAACAACAAAGTAATGAGATCCATGTTATTCAAGTGATTAGTCGGTAGCGACGATGTGATATCGTGAGCAACTTTCGTGTTTGAGATAGAGGAAAGAGAATGCATTTAAAAAATGAAGTTAGATAGATATATCTCTGTGCACTGCAGTTCATTCAGTGAAACGAAGTACCTGAACAAAGAAAGACGCATAAAAAGAACGAGCATGAATGTCACATATGCTTCTCATTATATCTACTTGCACTTGATCATTATATGTCTGTATTAGAACTGTCTTCATTTAGTATTCTCAATTACGTAATCTGAGTCCGAAAATTTGTTGAAGAAAGTCGAAGAAAAAGATGAATTGTGTCGTCAAATTGTTTTCTTCGTACATTCGACACATGACAAATTTTTATACAGCAAATTAAAACTTCTATTACTTAGAAGGAATTAAGTCGTTAAGGAAGTGTTGAAGAAGTGATTCAAATTTTAATTGTTACGATTACTTATGGACGTCATTGTATCATTTATAAAGAAATAAACGAAAATAAATCGAAGGTTATAATTCCAGGTTATGGTAATCTGACAACTCTTAAATATTCTCGTTGACATTAATTACTGGCGAGCATGTTGGTGGCCAGTAGAATGGTTATTTCCTTCGCCGCGTGTTGCTCTTGCGTTTTTCTCGTGCCACGTCTCACCTAATGAACTGCAGACATACTTACTTCTCTAAATAGTAGATTTCACTGTATTTCTTTTCCATTATACTCTGTCTCTGTTATTTAGTTGTTTAATTTCTGGGGAAAAAGAGAGGTCGGAATGCAACTATAAATTGCTCTCACTTCATTACATTATGATACTCTACGATAGATTTAATTTCTCTATATCTTTTTCTATTAATCTTTATCTCTATCGTTTAATTCGATCTTCGAGTATTGAACGCGCACGCAGGCGGACATTTTACTGCTTTAGACACACCTGAATGGCCTGAATGCGATCTACCTTTAATGTGACACACGTTTCTTCTTGATGTGTTCGAATTATAGAGACACCGCCGAGCGTGTGGAGTCGACCGCCACTTGCCGTCAGGGTATACGCCGTAGGTTCGTTCAAATTGTTTGAATAACAGAATGCGAGATCGTCTATGATTCTCACAACGTTTTAGTTCACGTGCATATGAGTTTAGTTCACGATTCGCGCGTTCTAAAATCGAGTTCATCGTTTGCTCTAGTACAAGCCGAAGAACAGTGCAAAGAAGATCGATACATTGGATCATGTCTTCGAATGATAAAAGAAATTTTTATGCGAAATTTATTGCATTGACTCGGTACTTTATTATGCATAAAAATCCGCAGTTTATGTAGCCTTTAAGAGCAACAGATTGAGATTGATGTTTGATCATCGAACTTTATATACAATACTGTTGCTGCGATTGCATGGTCTGGTCTATACTAAAGCAGGCTGTGTTTTGATACAACAAAATTCAGAGTCAGCCTAAATTAGCAGATCTGCAAAATGCTCAATAGTAACTGTTTGTTTCGTATTCCGTTTTGTTGAATCAATCGCACCGTGAACTCGCTTTAAGAGCTTGTTTTTTTTGGTCGATTTTTACGCTAGGGTAAATTCGAACCGAAACCAATTTTAGAACTTCAGGATTTTTTTTTTATCCGAGAAGAGATTTTCAGTTGATAGAAGATAGTCGTCTCAATTTCTGTTCGAGAATTGTGGTGCTGAAATTAATACAGCTACTAATTTTTTACTAAACATAATCCATTCGGATGCCTACTTAATTCATTTATTCGAGTTTACCCTACATGCATAGAACAGGGAAAAACAATTACAAACGGATTGGAATGAGATTTAAGTGAATCACCCTCCATATTGTGCATGAGTGGTCTGATCACCAATCTGTTTCATGTTTTACTCGCAACCCCTCACGGTTACAAATATCCGCACCCTAAACGGCAAGAGAATTCGAAGTTTCTTTTGTGAAAATTCGATCACGCGAAATCACGTCACGCATGTTTATCCGAGTTGATCGTCTACTTGATCACACGTTAACTTCACCGTTCAGCTAAATGTAAATACATGTGGCTCGCATTGTAACAATCCTTTGTAAGAGATGATATGAATATCAACACGATAACACTTAACTAAATGTTCGTCCAACTTGTTTAACTGTACAATTATCCTGTAGAATTGTGGTTCAGATTCTAATTACGATATTGGGATTGTAGGTATTATCGCCTTAAGGGATTACGTTTAAAGTCATAGTTTGTCTTTACAATTTTGATAATGGACTTTTGTAGGTATTATCGCCTTAAGGGATTACGTTTAAAGTCATAGTTTGTCTTTACAATTTTGATAATGGACTTTTGTAAAAGTGGAAGAATCGTTCCAATATTTATAGACTGTCTGTATGCAAATATTTCTATCGGTTGAACGCGGAAGAATGAAAATCGCCACTCTAAAAAATGAAACGCTCGACTCAAAGGGAGATTACATTTTCCTCGGGGTTCGCGTTTGCTGGGATTGCGTTTTATTTTTGAGATCGTCGCGGAGGATTTCCTCCGCGATTCTTTTTCTCGATTTTCAATTAAAATATTCCACGTCAATGACTTTCTCCGCGTGCTTTCGTTCCACTCGAAATTGTATTCTGTGGCTGCGAGATTATCAAATTCACCGAGAAGCTACTGTCGTTAAGTGTCCGACAGAATTATTTTTATTAGTCATTGTATTCTCTTAAAGTTTTATTAATTTTTCAAAGTTCATTTCTGAATATCAGGGGCACTTAAAAGAAAGTTAAAAAGTACTTGTAGCTTTTAAAAAGTTATAAAAACTTCTTAATTCCTGCTCTTTTATCCTCGTACTTAAGAAAACTTTTTAAACTTAAATAAACGTGGAAATATGAAGCTTCGGTCTTTAATGCGATCGGTTAGAAAACACACGATCATTACAGAAACTATTCATGGTATGGTTTAATTATTTTTCAACTCGTGCAATTTCACGCAATCTTCTCATGAAAATGCATACAATTTTCTTTTTCTGCTTTACTAGCAAACACAGTACGTTAGCTTGAATTACTTTTGCACATTGCATACTACCATTTTCTTCTTTGCTATATTCACTTATTTTCGATACAAACGCAGAATCGATTGTTTTTTTAATAATGAGATTACAATCACTAAAGAATGATTTTTTCGTAACAAAGAAATATAGTTTACTATAATAATTTTTAGCACATTAAGCAACTTCTTGTTTTATTATAGTATTTAATATTATTTAGATTAAAACTTAGTATTTTATTATAATGTAATATTTCGAAGAACGATTTTTTGATTAAAAGAGATTTATGAAATTTTTAAAAATCGTTTCCTGCGATATAGTTACCAGGCACGTATGTAGTGCAAAGCGGATCGGAAAAAGAAATGTAACGGTTACATGTGAAAGATGTACGCGCAAAAAATACTGTAACAGATAAAAATCAAAAGAGTACAAAAATATACAAACGTTCGCAGGGCGAGGCAGCGTACTCTGCGTGCAAGAACTCTTCTCGCATGGTTCCCAATTGTATCGAACCGTTAAACGTAAAAAGAGCCACAGAAAAACATGGCTAGAAACCGTATCCAACCGCAACTGTGTAACCTCCATTATTATCTTTGCTTTGGAACGAAATCCATGTGGTTACCCACTTTAAAAAAAAAAAACCATATTACCGCTTTACTCGTCAGTTACAAATCCAGGTGCAAGAACCCAGTTTTTGAGAAATAATCGTAACAGAAAACAATCCTCAAAACGATTGTACGAGCGTTTCTTTTTTCTTATCAGACAGAAACATTGAGCTTTATAACTCAATGGACGGAAATCAAGAAACGTAAAAGATGAAATCGGTTAAGAGAGGAAGAATTATATTCTACGATAAATAGAGAAAAATTTTTTTTACGATTATATCCATATTTACTATAATTAAAAAGAAAAAAAGAATGCTAGCTAAGGTAGGGGGTTTTGTCCGTTGTGATTCGACGCCGATTCGCGATCGTGTCCTGGTCTCGCCGCGTATCACTTAACCGTTGTCCGTTTTCTTTAGACGGCTGGCCGACGAGGATGACGAACTCTCGGAGGTGCAACCAGATGCGGTGCCGCCTGAAGTACGCGAGTGGCTGGCGTCAACGTTCACAAGGCAGCTAGCCACTACAAGGCGGAAGGCCGACGAGAAGCCGAAATTCCGTTCGGTCGCCCACGCGATCAGAGCTGGGATCTTCGTCGATCGGATCTACAGGCGGGTAACGAACACCGCGCTCATGCAGTTCCCGCCGGAAGTGGTCAAAGTGCTCAAGGTATAAATCTTATCGATGCCTCTCCGCTGTAGAGAATTCTTATTGATAGGCTGTATGCCTTCATAAAAAATGAAACATAAGTAACCACAAGAATTAACCCTTTGCACTCGCATGTCCACTCTCAGCCACCAAAGCCTTTTTACCGTTTCGCTCGTATGTCTGCTCTCAGCCACCACAGCAAGGCAGTGTTGCTATTCGGGACTTTTTCTCGGACATGCGCGTCAATTTCGGCGTTAGTAGCGTAGAACCTTCGATAAAATCGGGCGCC
>SHCU01000030.1:521722-535899 GCA_004307685.1 Ceratina australensis
TTTCAATTAATCTTTTTTTATCATTTTTTAAATCGTACCTCAGTTCTCATTTTATTTAATACATACATTCATGCATAATGCTACGTAATACGCAGCAGTATTACCATGCAAAATATACTACATGATCTACTTTCACGTTAAATCAAATGATCAAATTAAAAATTTTGTACACATTAAAATACTTAAAAGGCATTTTGAAAACGTTTCGGTGTCGTCATTTTTTATACAGATGGACGATGCAGTTACTAGAGGAGTTCTTTAGGCAAGGTGACAAGGAAAAGGAATTGGGGCTGCCGTTCTCGCCGCTGTGCGATCGCAACAATACACTGGTGGCCGAATCACAAATAGGATTTATCGAGTTTATCGTTGAGCCAAGCATGCAGGTGTGCAGCGACATGTTGGAGACGGTTCTCGCTCCGTTGAACGTCAAGGAGAGCGTAGACGAGTCGAACAACGGTGAGAGATAGAGCCTTCCTATCTGTGTCACGCTTTAATGCGTTTCGTTTATTTCCATCTCGACACTCCGCGTTTCTATTCAAACAACGAATAACCCGCAGGTTCAACCGAAAGAAGATTCAAGATCGGCAAGCCCTGGATTCCTTGCCTCGCCGAGAATAAGAGAATTTGGAAGGAGCAAGCCGTTCGAGGTATCTTCGTGTACTCAACTGTTTTCTAATTTAACATTCGTTTGCCAGAGTTCGTGCGATTTTTAATAGTTCAAAATCCAGACATAGCGAACTTTTTAGTTGAAACAAGTGCATTATATATTTTGGAACTTTCTAATAAACTTCTAATAAATTCAGTTTACTTATGATATAACTCGTACTCGATATTATAATATTCGTTCATTCGATTTTTATATCAACACACGTGTATTTTATTGTTGAACAGATGCGGAGGCTAGAGCGCAGAAGGAGCAGGAACAGAAAGCGAGCAGTGAGAGCCGCGAGGACGGGGATACGACGCAGCCCGCGTCCGAAGAATGAAAAATCCGACGTGCCGTCGTGTTCTTCAGGAACATATGTAATTTTAGGCTACGGAGAGGCTCGTGAATTCACGTATAGAGCAGTCATGTATCTACACCGTGTCGGAGTCTAAGTGGTACATGTAAACGCGACGAGCGACGTCGAGAAAGTGATCTGGCTAAGTCATTAAACGGACGCGAGGAAATACGATTATTTAAAATCCGATTCGTATTCAGCGTACAGGTTTGGAATTTCCTGTTTATATAAGCAAAAAGTTTTTGATGATGTTAAAAGTAGCACGTAACGTGGATTCAGCTAACGTTTAAGAAGAAAACGATTCAGTTTCTTCTCTTATACATTTTATACGTACATTTTTATATTTGATTTCAAGCATTTGATTAACGAAAGCGATGAGCAATATGCTCGCTGTCTTTTGCATCTCAATTTATTACTTGATTAAAATCTAATGTATTTTAAACAAAAAATGATACTACTACGAGTAATAAAAAAATTTTATTTTTTATTTATTCATTTTCTGCATGAATTTGTATTATTAGATTAAAGTCAATGATTGATCAAAAGCTGCTTGCGAGGAATATACAAAAGACGAATTCCCTTCGACTAATACGAATCGAACATAACAAGAATACTCCCGTCACTATTTATACAATTTGTTTATTGCGCTGTACGTCATCGATTCTGGTCGTTACCCTTTCTGTCACTCTACCGAATTATCCCTTTCGCGGATCTATATCTTGTACCTCTCGCCTCGGTTTTTCTCGCAGTCGGCACAAACCACATAACATTGTTCACCAAGAATTTTCTTACTATTCTTGTATGTAAATTGTACATAGCATATCCCAGAATGCACGGTTTTCCTCTGGAGGTGCGTAAGAATGTTCTTGTCCCACTACTTCTTCTTTCACTTCCTCAGAAAAACGTTCTCGGTTATACTATGTGTACATGCCACGGAATGCTACGCTATCGTCAAGCAGATTCTCTCTTCGGTAGTAATTTATCTTCGAGAATGACAACTCGATAAATCATCAAATACTTAACAACAAACGATTACGATTGATATGAATTGAGTTTAATTAATTGCATGTAAATAGTTAACGAAAAATTCTCTATCTCTTGTCTGTTTTCTTAAAATGCATTAATTCGTTCAATGTCAAATTATGAAATAGTACTTCGAACAATTCGCAGCTGTTCGTTAATTTGAAACAATTTAATGTAATGAAAGAAGGTAGATTGTAAAAGAGTCAGGCGTCACTTTCCGAGCTTATCTCGCGCACATATTATTATTCGAAACGTATAATAGAAATGATAGTTCGTTCAGTTTCTATCGTAAGCGTAGCCTAAAATTACCGGGATGCTGCAATAGGCGGCGAAAGCACGCGTTGACACACGCAAGAAAGGAAGCCAAGGAAATGAGAAAACCATATGTACTTAGAGCACAATCGCCCGTTCTCGATTAAGTGCTAACGAGTGTTGAAGGGACGCTAATTATAATAATAATATTAATAACGGTAATGATAATGTCGACAGGTTTTCCATAGCGTGCCGCTCAATGGGAACGCTGTCTTTGTCCGTACCTGTTTTTTCTTACAATTAGTGTGTAACTATCAGCGTACGTCTCTTCATACGAACGAAGACTTTCATCTTTGAAGAAACAAGCGACACGATAACATGCCCACTCGTTTGCTACAACAATTTCTCAAAGTTCCTTCTCAATCTTCACAAAGTCCACCATTTGTCTTTATCTCAAATATTAATATTTACAAATATTATATATTCTATATTTATTATATTTTTATTCAGTTCCTGTAGCGAAGTATCTGTACACCTATAAGAATATTTTCATGCATTTAGCAGAAACATTAAATTTTCAAGTACAATATGGTAATTAATGAACAAAAACGAAACATATATTAATTCCATTCTGTAATTCTCTGTTCTTTTCTAAATTTCTAAAAATCAACTACCTATAAATTGAAACTTATTTATGGATTCTCGAACTAAAATACACTATCAATATTTATGTACATTTTCTTTCTCAATAAGTAAAGTGCCGACTAAATCAATAGTTAATCGCACAAGTGTCGAAATTAACCAAAGTGTCGCGTCAACTTGAAAGTCTTCGGGCTAAGAACGCCGAGCCCTATGCCGGTTATTTTCGAGACGGGAGTAGATTTTTCTGCGACGAGGGAAACTCTCGCCCGTTTTCCAAAATCTCGATTTTTAAACCGTCTAAAACGATCCAGTTTCTCCGACTTTATTTGCACAGATTTTTATTATGTGTACTTATTTTACTTTGTCAAGCAAATGCTTCAAGGTGTCAAATTATGTATTGAAGTAACAATCATATGATGTATCGTATCCAAAATATAATTTCTGATTATCTCTTTTCTTACGACTATAGTTTATGATCTGCAGGATATGCTTCAAGAAAAGTGATCGTAAAATAAAAGCATTGTAGTATTCATCAGGTGACATTTAATAAATTTTGGATTGGTCGAAAATTGAGACAAATAGAAAACAAGGTTGTTAACAGGAGAAATCGGATCATTAATGTGTGGGTGAAATCTAGCTCCAGTGTAACATCGTTGTACATAAATACTTACGTTAGATGTGTATTCGTACATACACGTAAAGGTACAGCTTTAATGTATGTAAATGTAACAGAGATATCTCTAGCGTTTACTCGACGTGTGCTACTACCTACGTTTTCTGCACGTGTATATACGTACCACCGGAAAAGGACGAGTACCGCTGTATGTATCCGTGTCCCAACGAGGAATGTCGTCAGGAAATTTTCTTCTATATTCAACCAAAATTTGATATCTATTCGATGATTTTAATCGTACTTCCTTATAGGAAATAAATGATCATTTATTATATAATCATTTCTTTCAACGAGTGACTATATTATTCATTTATGAGGTAAACGAACATATTTGTATTTTGTTCAATGATGTTGATAATCTTGATAATATACATATTTAATTTATTCGATAAATCTGACGATATTTCCTCGTATAAATCATTCACAGAATCAAGAGGCTCGTAGTTATCGCGAGAACAACGCGATTGTAAAATGTATTGACAACGTTAAATGTGAAATCTCTGGTGCGAGTAATATTCATAAGCAACTTAGAGATTGTATAGGGTAAATTTTTAGCTCGAAGGTTAAACATATCCGTCCTATATTTATTTTATTTCTCTCCTTCGCGTACGCGCCGTGTTTTTATTCGCGGTTCTTTTAAACAATAATAACAGAATCTTTTCAGCATCGCTACCTTCTCGATTAGATTAGACTCATTTAGAATTATTTATCGGTTTTATTAAAACAAGATTTCTTCATCAATCTAACGTGTAAACGTAATTGATCAAGCGAATGTATCTCATCCGAATGAAATTGCTGATGACAATGAACTACGAGAATTCGCAATTTCAAATTCTATTCCACGATGATAGGGCTTATAATAGTTTAATTATATAAACGTATTGATACCCGTGGAACACCAATTCGGCGCTTAAAAACACGACCCGTACCCTCGTTTAAGTGCGAGTAAATTGTAATTGTACATAACCGAGTTGTAGGCGGGATCAGTTGCCTGTTCGCAACGCAACAATGGGAACGTTTGCCTGTTTTCGTTAGGCCGATTTCCGAAGCAAGACTGTGCACCGTGAGCTCGGATTCGTTGCAGTGTATCGTTCGATTTAGGGGCTACCGATTCTTACGCTGCTCGAGCAAAATTATCCATACGATGTAAAGCAATTTATGAGAATATGAACGTAAGATAATAAAAAAATTGTCAAATTGTGAGTAGAAATTCGTTGATTCGTTAATTGTATACCGAAATACTTCGGTATCGACGCTGTTGAAATCGGTGTCCCTAATTTCGATGATCAGGCACACTCGCGCGATTCTTAATTCGTTATATTTGTTGCCGCGGCTGGCGGGCGCAACACCCACGCACTTGCCAATTTCTGCGTTACGTGCTCGGCACGATTTCGTTTTCCTTCCCTGCAGCGGACGAGGGGCCAAAACGCGTGATAGAATTTTAATGAAACAAAAAAACTGTACACGCGCATGCACGCATGCACTCTTACAGGAACCATGCTCGTACCAATAAGAGAGTACCTTCACAGGAATATACGCGAGCGAAGGTGACGATTCAGTTATGTAATCACACTATCTCAATAAATGTAATCTCAAAACTCTAGACTAAACATGTAAATTAATTTGCAAAAGAATGTTGGATGTAGAGGTAGACAATTTTAATTATTTCATTTCATGCCAGTAACTTATGAAAATAGCTTTAGCGTATAGCGTTCCAGAACTGTTTCAAGAGTAGAGAGACATGCAGATATAAGTGAAAGAGAGCATACTCATATAAACGTGTGTAGTTCTATTCTTGTCATCGATACTACTTCCAGTTCTTGATTAAAGTAATTGAACAATTGATAATTTTCATTCAGAATTTCTTCTATTAAGAAAGTGTTATCTCGCTTGGAAAGCGTTAAACATTTAATGCGCCTGAAAATCAATCAAAAGCGAAAGATTTTTTAATTAGATTACTACTGTAATTACTAAACAATTATAAACGATAAAACATATTTCTGCATCCAACTTCCTATGTAAAATAGAATACGTTTATCACTGGAATTTAGTTATTCTCGCGCGTCTCCGCTCGCGTCATTTTCACCTTAATCGTTTAGAACTTTTTATGAGCAACTGGCCTTTCCTCATAGAACGAGAATAAAAATGATGCGTGTCAAGAATGTATCACAAGCTAAGTACGAAACCTAAAGTAATACATTCTAGATCCGTGTTAAACCGTTCCAACCTCCTTGGCTTTAACTATCCTAATCAACAGTTTCAACGATCACGTGGAACGAGATTACCTAGCAGAAATGTTCGATCAATTTGGAAACTAAATGAAACTCATTAGTTCGAAATCAATTTCTGTGAAAGAACTATTTACTTCGAAATTAGAACTGTATACTCCCACGCCGGAAACATTTCCGACACGCACCGATGTTTCACTAATGCATATATGTATACTTGCAGTTTTTCTAACGCTCACTCGCTAATCACTTCTAGCTCATGAGAGACGAGAGGGAGTGATCTCAAATGCTTATCACTCCGTAACTTGGTACGCTATCGGTCTCGAAACGAGGAGCACGGTAGCGAAATCCGTGAATAAGGTTGCAGTAGGCGGATTGTTAATAGCGAGAAACTGAGAAACTGATGGGTAGGATAGTGTAGCTAAGAAAGACAACACCGTAACGCTTCGCTCTAAGTGTACCTAGTAAGAGAAACAAGTATAGATAATAAAGGAAAAAAGATTATATAAGAATATTATATATTGTATTACTGTACTATTGCTCGTGTACAGAAGGTCGCGAGACGGGAACCGATATTAGAAGAGAAAGAAATCGGGGAGAGAGAATGAGAGTGAGAGAGGCATCAATATTCGACCAATAATCATAATTCCTAAGATAAGTTAAAAGGAAACTCGAAGTGCAACTTGTACTCTCTACATACATTCACGAACACACGTACACTTATACCTAAAGAGCACCCTTTCGAAACCTCGAATGTACCAGATTTCGATTTTTGTCAGTTTTTACGTGGTCTTATAATGATAATGATACAATTCCGTAGATGTGGTAACGATAACAATATATTAATTGTCAACTCGAAAATCCATGGAAATCGAACTACGCTTTTCTGCTAGCAAACACACGAAGATGTTCGATTTTTATAGTTTTCAGATGGATCCGTCGCTGCGTACGATGAACTCACAGGTTCCGCGATAAGATTTAATCAGCAGGACGTCGTAAACGCCGAGAAAAATTCTGGACAAACTGAACAAGTACGCTTATTCGTTTGTACGATGCGATGGTTCGATTTTTAATGAGATTTCACGTAGCACGCTCGCGGATTATACGATAATGATAATAATTATAATAATCAATTGACTGAGCACGTCGCGCTCCCATGGGGAAACGATGGAAATCGAACGGTTACACGCTTTTTCGTTTCACCGTTCGGTTATCTCGCTTCCCCGAGAGCAGCGTTCGGCGTTTTATCGGCACAATTAAACCGCAACAGATGTGTACATAACCGATAAGGAGAAAAAAAATACACAGCATTCAGCACCCGTGTCCGTTTGATGTGATGTAATTAAGTAACGTATATAAGAGATACACACAAAGAAGAGAAGAAAGAGATCGAGCATATATATATATATTAATATAAATACAAGATATAAACGTATAAATACACCTCGTATATGATTAGTATGTATTCTGCATAAATTCGCCGAGGGAATAAAAAATACTCGGTTAGTTATTGTTGTTTCTTATTTACCTGCACCCTTTTCAATCCATCTCTCTTCAACTCATCTTTGATCTTAATAGGAAAACTAGTTACTCTTTTACGTAATAATTTGTACAATATACAATGTACATTTATAAAAGAGGTAAAATTTTGAATTCCTGCTTTCAATTTGTCGTTCGTGCATACAAGACTTACATAATATATATATATATATGTAATATAGTTGCGCGTTTTAGAGTGTAGGTGAAAAAAAGAGCAGCGCTTGCGTTGAGCCGGGGAAAGGTAAATTTTCACACGAAATAGGAATTACGTTTGTTCAATTTAAATATTAGATAACATTGTGTTGACCAATTTGCTTGCAAACGTACGACATAAGTATATTTACAAACTGATAACGAGAAGAAATGGGGTAACATATGTTTGTTAACTTGTCAGGTGTACCATGACAGTATGAAATACAATGGAAACTCTTAACATTGCACATTATAGATTTTATAGTGAATTTATTGCTATTTCTGTCGCATAATAATGGTAGAAAGTGAATATTTAAAAAGAAATTATTAATAAAGCAAGCTGTAAATTATGTCATATTATATATAATAATAAAGTTAACTAGTGTTTAACGTCAAATATAAACTTAAGCGATTAACGAGGTTCTAAAATGTTTTGAACTGTCATACAGGATGTTCGTCTACTGGTCCGAATTCAAGCTTTCGACTTTGAAGATCAAAATAAGGTAGATAAAATAAAAAATAAAAAAATTGTATCTAAAGGCCAACCCTTTAGTTATGTTACAATTCTTCTCATCGTCAGAACCAACAAATTTAATTATAGTTACGAAATGTTCTCGTTTCTCGATAACTGTCTCAGTGACCGGAATCGATATGACATTTTAAACTCCAGCATCGAGCGACTGTTAATCTTTGATTACTACCTTAATGAGAATTTCATTTCACTAACTTCGTATTAGAATATTTAGTCAGCTTTTAACAGGCATGTTACTACCGTGAGTCGGTGCGTTGCTGTCAGTAACTAACGGGACAAACTAACATTTATCTGTCATACCGATCATCCCCGTAAAGGTAAAGCATGCAAAGTATTGATTATATTTAGCGCATGCGTTCGCGCTAATCGGATCATATGGCTGGAAGGGAAACGCGACACACGGACGGCGCGACACGGCTGCACGCTGGTGACAGCGCAGCAGTGCAAAGATTTGCGCTGCACGTACCGTGTGCACCATACCCACGGTCTTGAACAGTCGCGACCCAGGAAAGCGTTCACCGCCTGTCGGACACGTGTCTCGAACCCCGATGTGGTCATCGAATATACCGAAACAGCTGACTTGATCTGACACTTCACCGAACCGTGCAATTTCCGGCTTACGAGTCAATCGGTCGATCGTTCGACGTACACGCTATCAATGCGATGAACGTATCCTCGGTGCGGCTGGATTAACAAAACTGTCTCGATTGTGAGAATCTTTCTGTTCGATCTATTTTTATAATCCCTCGAGTACTCGTTCGAGTCCTTGATTTCGGTGTATCGGACACTTCTTCGTTTATATTCTTTTTGCATCTGGTTTATGACTCGAATAATTTCGTGGAATTGAGGTAAGTACAATTTTACGAATAACGAAAACCTTTTATGGAAATCTTGTTCACCTGAGAGTATCTTGTCCTGATTTTTAGCTTCGCCCATTTACATGCGTAACTGATGATATTTCAGTGGAAATTTCGAAACAGGCATTTACTGAAGTTTACGCTTAAATAAATTGAAATATACAGATAGGACGACGTGTACCCTGGTTATATAAAAAGGCAGGACTATAGTTAATACCGTAAAGTTGACTAACATATGTTGCGCGAAAGAATAAATTGAGCAATGGCCCGTACGGTGCGGTACAATACGGTATAGATAAAACTGCATTGCGCTGATGCAATGTACGTTCCTGAACGCGTTTTTACGCATCCGTAAAATCCTACGATCGTTGCGCTTATTACCGCCGTGTTGCTCGATCTAAATCGGCTCGTGATTCATAAAATCGTATTTCAAATGCAATATTCATGATTTACATTCACTTTACTTTGGAAATGAGCTGTAATTATTGAAACAGTTAGTAACTATTTCATTTTGATTTCACCGCATAATAAATGCAGTTTTCAATTCAAGTTTTCATCGTTGCGTTTGCCCTTTGCGAATCATTCGAAGAATAGAATATTCCTGGCAATCCAATCATCTTGAGTTTATAATCTCATTGCGATGCAATTCTAATATGATCTATTTATAATCAGTTAAGTGTCCCATTATCCTTTCATTGTTTTCGCTTGAAAGATATCGAGGGAAGACAACTAGTGAGTAAAATATTTTTGAAATTCTTAATCTGATTCTAACAGAATTTTCATATAATCTACTTTTAATCAGTATGAGCTTTATTATCCTTCCATTTCATATTTTCGTACATAAGATATTCAAAGAAGAGAAATACTGAATTAAACATTCTTGGAATTCCAATTATCTTGAATTTCGTTTTATTTAACACATAATTTGGGGTGTTTTCTAGAAAGAGAAATCGATCAGAGCATTCGTCAAATTGCAGGGCACACATTCCGGTAGCCTTGGCATGTTTGTTGCTCGGTATCGCAATATCAGTCTCCGCTTTCAACCCCCGCATCCATATGCCCACTTGCACATATACATATATGCATATATACATGTTTGCTCGCAGCTAAATTTCAAATTCTCGCAGCATCGAACTTTGGATGCAGATGTTTACGCGATCAATGATCTACTTTCTCGCGACTCTCTCTTTTATCCGATTTTCACGGTTTTTTTTAGCCTATCACGTCACTCAACTACTCCATCAGCAACTATCAAAAGATAGTATTTTTCACTTGATATCTGTTTCTAAATCAAGCATCTAATTAATTACAAAATATCTAATAAATGGCAAATAATTATTCCTACTATGAGATTTTGTTTTTACGATTAGTTATTGATAAATTCTGATATGAGTAAAAAAACTGAGAAAAGAATGGTAGCACGATCAGCTTTCGTATGCGGTTACAATTTGAATGGACTATCTTAAAGGACATCCGCAATGGAATTGTTTCTTATCTCAACCAGTGAGAGTCTCGTTTATTCTGAGAGGAAAAGTGAGAGAAAAAGTTAAGTAAGTAAAGAGAAAAAGAGAGTATTATGGGCACGATTTGTTAGATATAAATATTAAAGGTTACGTACTATATAGCTACATGTTAAAGAGAAGAAATAAACTCTTTAAGACAGAGCTGCCTTACACGACAGAGATATTTTATTATTTTAATGTATAGAGAAATAACGGCATTTATTATGTAAGACACAATCAGTCACAATCGTCGTGGTATAAAAATCCTCCTACGAGGTAAATGTCCCAATTTCTGTTCACTCCACTAGTGTGTTTTTGTAATTTTTTTATGTTACTTCATAAATGCTTTAACGAGTAGAACCGAGCCATTAATGAAAAGTGGAACATTTACCTCCTTGTATAATTCCAGTTATTATAACCCATAAAATATTTGCTATCATGAAAGATACTCACGAGTATGTTCGCTAAACCGAGCGTCTGATGATTGGCCCGCAGGTAGCACGCGAATGACACTTAACAAAAATTATTCACTTTCCACTGGCTGTGAAATTTTTCAATGCGCTTCTTATATACTTTTGCCAACGCATTTTCCACTAATTCACACAATTCATCATATCGCGTCGATTAGTCAACTGTCTCAGCCTTGTCTGTATCATTTGCCTCAGCAACCTGATCATTAGAGCCTCCTCCCTTTTTCATGCATGGATTCATTTATTATTGGTATTACGCGCAGATAAACGACAAAAATGACAGGTATGGTTGAAAACTTCCACAAATCGCATTCTTGTCTTAGAAAAAAAAATGTAAAACTCACTTGTTCCGATAAGATTATGCTCGTTATACAAGATCGCAAATGTTTACGTAAAAATGCACAGATACACCCTATGTTTTTAAAACAAAAATTAGTTTTTCAAGAAAACGTTCGTTCGATTAAATAAATTAACTTATCGTACGTTCCATGAATTTAACGAAAGGCACCTATACCACATCATACTGTACAACCATTTAGTGCTACCATTTTAAATAATTGTATGCGTAACAACTGAAGATTTAGTTCGATTCTTATAACAATAAAATTTACACAGAAATGTTGTTTAAAAATTGTATGGAACACATGGTTCACAATATACATATTGGATGGATCGTGAGGATAATGAATTGCGTTATTTAATCAAATGACAGGCATACGTTAGCTTTCCACTAATTGATTCCGAGTGGTAAGTTAAAGTGTCGTCAGCCGAAGAAAAACATGTTACGAAAGTGTGTGAAGAAAAATGTGTTCTCTTCGGAAAGGTGATAACAGTGACGAATGATGTGAAATTTTAAAAAAGCACAATGCTTATAGTTTAACATTGACAATGACGGTTATTAATATTGTTCAATGTCGAATTCTTTAAGCTTTTAAGATTACCGTTTCTTAGATAGTTGAACAATTATTATAATATTAGTTTACCATTAATATCTGTTCTGTATTAATCATCTTTATTTGGTATTATACAAATGATTTTATGTTTATTGAAATTCAGAGTTTCAGCAGTTCGTGCTATGTGCAACTTTATTTTTTATAAACATACAAATACAAAGTTTACAGAAAATGTCCTGATAGAAGTATATAAAAATGTAGTAGAAATCAGGCATCGTGCTCAGAGCCAATTTTTATTTACATAAGTTGTGTGAGCATGTCGTCGCCCACGCGCTTCCTCGTTACGTCGATTGCATAATCGTTATCGGCGACACGACACAATTGTAAAAACGATTGTCACTCTTTGCCCGTCTTACACAATTTTAGTTTCGTACCGTGCTCTTTCATTTTCATTGTGTCGTTCTAAAGGCTTTCCTATTCGCCGAGCTAACATTTATTGCTTTTTGCATATCGCTCTGATATTAAACTACGGCAGGACTTGAAACCGCGCGAGGTAGGTATTCTCATTGATCTCGACACTCTATTGCTTGCCCAAAATAACTTTCGATTCGTCCATGATGAAACCAGTAACGTTCGTCGAACAATTGAATGTCTTTCTCAATTCATTTCTTAATTATCAGGTCAGGATACCCACTGCCTAATGTTTCATTATCTAATTAAGCTGAACGTGAAGTTTTAGAGTTTTGTAAGGATAATGGGCAAACGATATGAAATAACAATGAAATATTTCTATGAATGTACAGACTAAATTGAAAACTCAAAATTCATTTGCTTATATTTTACTTAAAGAGTACAATGAATGTTAAGCAGTTAAATCAGATATTAGATATTAGGCAGTAGAGTTCTGTACAGACCGGGCCGTCAGGATTTGAACCGCTCCACTTGTCAGGGCTTATCGGGCTTGCCTCCACCACGCGAGTGAACACAAAGTGCTCTTAAAGTTTCCTATAAGATGACTTCTCAAAGATGAAAGACGTCTTCGAGAAATTCCTAAAGTAGGCTTGTAGTATTCATTATCGAGAAATAGTCGTTCGAAGTAAGGGAACTTCAATTTTCTAATTTTTCCGTTAGCCGCGATTAACGACGACTGATAGATAGGTCGTTAATTTAATCACATAATATGCAAAGTACAATAATGATTATAGCGCAAAGAAAATTAAAATAATACCGAGTGAAATGTTAATATTTACGTTGTCGTTAATGTATTTTAACATTGCGTGAGCTCTTGTATAATTGCACTGATGAGATCTAATTGTAAGACTAAACAATATATTTTCGTACAAGTTTATCACTTTAAGTACAACTTCTTCCAGAGGTCTTATAAGTTATATAGTCTGCTCCTCGAGACTCGTGTCCTTAATACAAGTTTCATTGTATTGTCAAACTCAATGTGATATTCTTGTTACAGCAAAGACAGTAGGTTCGATATTAAGTACTGATGTTATTATTCATGTCTAGAGGAAATGGTGGACGTAACAACGGCTCCGCCATCCACCGGTGGAGCGTCGCTAATTGGACGCACCAGAGGTGCACTCAGGTCGGTGAGATCGGCGTTGGGTGGAAGCGGCGAGTACCTACAGGGTCTAGGTAGTCGGATAGGCTCGGTACTAAGTAGCAGTTTGGAAGAAAGCGAGTTGACCACGACCCCCTCGACGCCGTCTTCTTCGCCGCAAGCACCACCTCAGACTGCCAAGCCGGAAGAGGAGCAGATGGCTAGAAGGAAATTAAGGCTCCCAAGGTACGCGTTTAAAGGGTCATTCTCATTTATGGGATGCGGACCGGAAGTACAATGTGAGAAGCAGTGTCGTAGTCGAAGGTGCGAACTAGGAAAAGCCATGGGCATCTCGCTGATTTCTTTGGAGTGAACGTCCAAGAGCACAAGTCAAATCGTCTACCGGCGACTGTCCTGCATTACACCAGGAAGCTGTTTCACCAGCCACGTTCATTGAACTGAGAAATATTTATTCTCAGTAATCGCAATAATACGAAGCCAATTTCTTTTATTGACGTATATTCCTGGTATTAATGGCATCCGCAGAAATCAGCGAGCTATCCAAATTTTACATATATTTACCTACATATATCTCGTACTTTCGACTGCGGCACTGCCTTTCATGTGCTGGCTGCCGTTCCTGTCCTCCTGCACTGTTTGCATGCAGTGAATAAGAGTGACCCTTGAGGCCCTGTCTCGTGAACTTCTAATTATAAGTGGTCTCAGACAAAAACAGCGACGCGACGTTTTATGGAAACTTTTAAAGTGGTTTTTAAATAAGAATATTTAATTAATGCTTGTTTGTATGTTTTAGGGATAAA
>SHCU01000030.1:535905-555979 GCA_004307685.1 Ceratina australensis
AGTGAACACAAAGTGCTCTTAAAGTTTCCTATAAGATGACTTCTCAAAGATGAAAGACGTCTTCGAGAAATTCCTAAAGTAGGCTTGTAGTATTCATTATCGAGAAATAGTCGTTCGAAGTAAGGGAACTTCAATCTTCTAATTTTTCCGTTAGCCGCGATTAACGACGACTGATAGATAGGTCGTTAATTTAATCACATAATATGCAAAGTACAATAATGATTATAGCGCAAAGAAAATTAAAATAATACCGAGTGAAATGTTAATATTTACGTTGTCGTTAATGTATTTTAACATTGCGTGAGCTCTTGTATAATTGCACTGATGAGATCTAATTGTAAGACTAAACAATATATTTTCGTACAAGTTTATCACTTTAAGTACAACTTCTTCCAGAGGTCTTATAAGTTATATAGTCTGCTCCTCGAGACTCGTGTCCTTAATACAAGTTTCATTGTATTGTCAAACTCAATGTGATATTCTTGTTACAGCAAAGACAGTAGGTTCGATATTAAGTACTGATGTTATTATTCATGTCTAGAGGAAATGGTGGACGTAACAACGGCTCCGCCATCCACCGGTGGAGCGTCGCTAATTGGACGCACCAGAGGTGCACTCAGGTCGGTGAGATCGGCGTTGGGTGGAAGCGGCGAGTACCTACAGGGTCTAGGTAGTCGGATAGGCTCGGTACTAAGTAGCAGTTTGGAAGAAAGCGAGTTGACCACGACCCCCTCGACGCCGTCTTCTTCGCCGCAAGCACCACCTCAGACTGCCAAGCCGGAAGAGGAGCAGATGGCTAGAAGGAAATTAAGGCTCCCAAGGTACGCGTTTAAAGGGTCATTCTCATTTATGGGATGCGGACCGGAAGTACAATGTGAGAAGCAGTGTCGTAGTCGAAGGTGCGAACTAGGAAAAGCCATGGGCATCTCGCTGATTTCTTTGGAGTGAACGTCCAAGAGCACAGGTCAAATCGTCTACCGGCGACTGTCCTGCATTACACCAGGAAGCTGTATCACCAGCCACGTTCATTGAACTGAGAAATATTTATTCTCAGTAATCGCAATAATACGAAGCCAATTTCTTTTATTGACGTATATTCCTGGTATTAATTGGCATCCGCAGAAATCAGCGAGCTATCCAAATTTTACATATATTTACCTATATCTCGTACTTTCGACTGCGGCACTGCCTTTCATGTGCTGGCTGCCGTTCCTGTCCTCCTGCACTGTTTACATGCAGTGAATAAGAGTGACCCTTGAGGCCCTGTCTCGTGAACTTCTAATTATAAGTGGTCTCAGACAAGAAACAGCGACGCGACGTTTTATGGAAACTTTTAAAGTGGTTTTTAAATAAGAATATTTAATTAATGCTTGTTTATATGTTTTAGGGATAAACTTATTTTCAATTGAGGATTGAAATATAGAAATTGGAAAATGTAATGATTCTATATTATGTAGTTTGAATTATCACTTTAGGAATTATAGTAAAAGTACTTGCTATCATCAATTTGGTAAATCTGCTATAAGTTTTATATTTAAATATGCTAAAGTTTCGTAACAAGTTACACTTTTGCCACAAAATTTAGAACGCACTATGAATTATTAATGCGACACAACCCATTAACGCTCAAGGCAAGCGTCTTTTTTACTTACAGGGCATTCGGAGATTAGATTTGCGGCGAACATTGTCAGTCAGCTAATTTCAAAAATTAAACTACAATTTTGATAATAACATGAGGTCAGCCATTTTTTATCCGGCAACGAATGTTTCTACTAATATTTTTAATGATTCACAAGCAATTTGCTTGAAATTGAAACATTGTTAAAACAACCGATGGCCCATTCGACGGTTCACATTGAAATATAATTTGAATGAAGGTTCGGCGCGGGATTGTCGTATGAGGATTACGAGGCGATGGCTAGGCACAAATTGAAGCGACAAGGTAGCGTGAATATGTCAAGGTACACCAGGAAATATCCTCCGGGTATGACCTACGAGGAAATAGCTTCGTCGAGGTCGGCCGGAGTCAGGAAGCCAGAGCAGAAAGTGGAAGAGGATAACAGCCCGGACAGAGACAGCCAAGAGAGCATAGAACCTCTTCAGGAGAGAGATATCAAGGTCACCGGGCCGGATCCCTTTGAAAAATTGAACTACAAAGGAGGTGAGCAACGATATTATAACGTGTCACGTTATGATAAATAATTACGTACTATTTATTCATTAATGTACAGCACAGTACTTTATGAAATAGTTCAAATGTTATCGTGAAGATTTTTGTCAGTACACGTACAAAAATCTTTTAAACAATAATTGTTCAAATACTTTCGTAAGTCAGTGTATTATATCAATGTATCATAAACTCGTGATCAATTTTCAATATTTACCTTCTCCGCATTATTGGCACGTCTCTTGATGTCAATCGAGTATCCAAGATTCTCGAATTTGATGTTAATTACTGTACAGTATTTATCGCGGCATGATGATAATTTTCATTTTTTGGAGGATATTTTCTATAATATACACTGTTTTGTTTTTGTTTGCGATGAAGCGAGGGCCCCGACCCGATATCAGACGCTCGTTTTTCGTTTAGGTAAATGATTTTTATGTGAATGTTTGTGAACCAACCCCGGCCACAGGTTTGCCTCACGATTATCCCCCTTTGTATTTTACAGCAACGTCTTGTCACTGTTTAATAATGTACCTCTTAATTTACCAGTGAATGAAATTGAAGAAACAAATGTTTGCTAACTAACTTTATACCGACAACTCAGAATTGTAACGCGTAACGTAATAAAATATTTTTACGTAATATTCAGACATTAGTTTCTTCAATTAACACGTTGAATTTGGTTTAGTTTCATTTAGTACCGTGGAAATTTTCACTCGCAGATTTGTTCATACAATTATTGGCTTAATTGATTGTAATTATGAAATAATTATATTATAATATATAGTAACTTCTATGTGTTAATAATATTTTATACATAGAATAAGTGATATGTAGTGTTTCTTTTAGTCTATACAATTTTATGAACAAGCCTGTGACTCGCAACGATGCAAGCAAAAGTAGATCCCTTTGGGTGCAGCTGAATCGTGTTCCTTGGTGGTGGCCAAACCGTCCCTTTATACGCTTTCACGTCAATTCGTGTGCATAAATATTTGGTGTCGTGTACCTGGACAGCTATAGTAACAGCCCTTTGAATTTACATATGTACAAACGCTTTGTAGTAGATACGTAGCCGCAAAGACGTGGGAAGCGGATGCACACAACGATCGATGTATCGTACACCGACATATGTATGTACGTCATGGTTCTGACGTTTGATAATGTAATCTACTTGAGAAAATTAAAGGTAGATGCACTCGTGCAAGTTCACATGGTTCAACAAGAATTGAGCTTATTAAACCCCTGAAGTTTAACTATAATACTCATTGTTAGTTAATTGTTCAGTGTTACAATTATAATTAGTATTCACTAATCGAAATTAATAATTTAAATGTTTGCTTAAATCTGTAAATCAAAAATTGAGATCGAAAAAGTTAAATCAATTAAGTAAACATTTGAATCTTGTTGTTGAATCATTATCGATTATCTGATAATAGAAGTAATAGAAGTCCTGTAACTTTCATTATACAGAGTGGTCCAACAACTACTAACACATTAGTTAATGGATCGCTCTGTATCTAAGATTAATTTATTAATTAATTACAATGAACAATTAACCATGTTGATTGTAAATGAGAATTAATGTTACACATTCTTCGTGCATTTGATCTTGAATAAGTAGCTTCACTGTACTCTGCATACATTTATGTGTTCCAAACGTTAGACTAGATGTGTGTCCGAAGACTTTGAAGGAACAACTGTGGCACAATGACAACTGTGTCTTGTATTAATTAGAGAAGCTGTAGACGCTTCTTTGAAATTGATAACATGTTTTCTATAGTTCATTATTTCAGATGTGCCTTGTAGCAGTGACTCCATGAGCGATCAGGATGGCTACGGTCCTAGTACCAGTTTGGATTCTAACATGGACGGTCGTCGATTATGGCAGAGATCAGGTACGATTGACTACGATATATGTAGTACAAGTATTATAATACTGAGGCATAATCGCTCTTGCTATTTCTAATTTAGGTTCGTCTGGTTCTGTACAGTCGTGGGCTTCCAGTTTATCGGCGGACAGTCAATCCGAGGAAGCAGCGGCTGATTTTATGAAAGCCTTTGTGCCTCTCTTGTTCGATGCTCCAAATAGCATCGACCAGGAGCAGAAAGCTAAATTTGGTGAAATGGTTCTTGTACGTATTCGCTCCACCTAAACTTGAAATGCTATTTTTGTAGGAAGAGAATTCATGTTAAATGGAAATTGGAAAATCATTTGCAGACGGAAACGGGTAGGACATGGTTCTCAAGGGTCGTGAATGCCAGGAGAGCACGACCATGCGTAACGGAAACTTCTTTCTACTCTTTGGCGCAACATTTTGCTGTAGCGCTCTTTGAATGCCACGAGGCAGACGACTTCGCACCCGCGAAGAGTCTCATGAACATGTGCTTTACTTTTTATCATGAAGGTATCTACGAACTCTAAATTTTACACTTAATTTAAGCGTATTGTTTATCCTCAATATCTATTTTCTCAATTCAACTAGTTGAAGTACCTGGATTGGAACCGTACCGGGAATACTTATACACACATTTAAGAGTGCAACCAATTTGGACGTCGATGAGATTTTGGACGGCCGCATTCTTCGACGCGGTGCAATGCGAGAGAGCCTCCAGGCCAGTACCTCCGAGGCCTAAGTCTTTGGATCAAGAAGCCATCGCCGCGGAAGACCGAAAATTTCAGGCTAACATCGTCTTCGGACAATTAGGGTAAACGTAATAAGTAGATTGACGTATCGGTTGAAAAAGAAGTTTTAAATATACCTATGTATTCCCTTTATAAATATTGAAATATGCATATCAGTTTTTAATATTCAGAATAGTTCTATATTTTACCCGTTGCATTTACAATTTTTGTTAAAATAGATGTATGAAACCAGCAGTCTGCTTAATACTGATTTAACGTGATCTTTTTATGTTAAAATTTGTAGATGAATTTTAATTCATTGTGTTCCATTTTGTTTTAGAACGTTCACATGCAACATGCACGCCTTTGGCCTCTCCCGTACTCTGTGCCTAGAATTTCTTAGGAAACAATGTGTAATCGCGAATCTAACGAAAGGTAATTTTAACAATCAACTTTTAAGATCAACTTTTCTACTTCATCAAAATTATTAACTTCACAGAGCAGGAAAAAATGTTACGTGACAACATAGAGAGAATGTTCGACGAGACCGAGCCCTGGCGGTAGTTGTGTTTTATGCAACATTATTTAGAGGTAATCCCACTTTAGTGCCCGGAAATTCTACTATATTCATCCTACCATAAAAGATTATCAAGAATAAATTAAATAGTATCCTGGACATTTGAGTGGCATTACCTTCTAACAAAACAAATCAGCCTGTTTCGAGAGATACCAGTCTAACGAACTGCGGGCTTGTAAAAAGAAATCGTTGTGGGATTGTCAATTAAAATATCAGAAGTGCAATATAGAGAGCGAGAGAGAAATAAGTCAATTTTATAAAGACACCATGCTCCAGCTGAACATGGTTGTGATTCCACCAAACGAATTAAACCGAATTGTACATACATACAATTAAGAGCTATTTGAAAAGCTGATTGTTCCTAATCAATCAAAGAATCACGAAAACGGTTCCATAATATAGCTTACGCATTATCTGTGGAATCGTCTTTGCGATTTAGTTAGGATGAAAAATATTAAATCACAAATTCCCCTGTTCATTTTCATTCTGTTCTATGAAACGGCTCGACGATTATTTTGTATACTTGCCCGCATATCCAGCGAACATTGTTAAGAAAGAGCATTTAATAAATTTCTTCACCGGAACAATAATTCTCTACGTTGCATTCGTTTATTTTACAACAAACTTTACATCGCAGGTTATTCCTTAAATCTTTTTATACGATTGGTACCATTTATTTTTGCTTAAGAATAAATATTATAAAAATATATTGTACGTATTTCATAAAAATATCTACGCTCACATTTTAATCAATCGCTAATATTCATTTAATCGAACGTATTTTGCGACGTTAATAACAATTTAAAGGACAGCGCTCCGGAGTAACGTTTATAGATACTTATAAACATTGTTAATAGTTTTCCTCACCTCGTTCCTATTGATCTCACCCGCACCCGAATTTATCGATTTACCCTGCAAAGTTCGCGTCCCAATCGAACGCAACACGCTCATTTTATCGATTTCCTTCCTAGGCGTCTTCTTCTGTTCACCATTATTCTGCATCGCCGCAAATTTATTATAAATCCCGTATCTTTCGAAGTGTTCCGCCTTCTCTTCGGGTACCACGGCCACTTTGCAAGAATGTTTATTCTCCATCGACTTCTTCAATTCCGCGTTTGGCGTGCCACTCTCGTTTCTCTTAGCAGAATCCATCGATTTTCCAGTCAGAGGCTCAGACTTTTCTGACAGTCGATCAAGAGGTGCCCGGATGCGGCTGCTCTTCAAAGATCGCGGGTGATCCGTCATTTTTCTTATGATGTCTTGAGCCTTCGTGTCACCGGCGCACGACTTCGGTTTATCCAAGCAACTGAAACTATAATCGAATATACTCCGCGGGCTACGAATATTCTTTAAGCTTGCCTCGATCAAATCGGCTAAATCGAAGCTGTCGTCCTTAATCGCGCAGTGCTCGTTGAGAAGTTCAGTAGCCGTGCTCAAAATCGACGACTTGCTTTGACCGATCTTCTTCGTTTTACTCTTGGGCTTCGATCTTCCTTGATCCTGAATCGGTCGCGAAATTCTCTCAATTCTGTTATTGCTAATCTTCGGTGCAGTCGAATTTCTGTTTTTCAGATTCTGTTTATCGTCTGACATTTTAACACTCTGACTGCTGGCTTTCGTCTCGACTTTCCTAACTTTGTTTTGTACTCGATTCGCTTTGGATTCAGGAATCTTGTTAACAGGTAAGTCTTTATTATCCAAATCGCGTTTCGAGTCGGTTTTCGCGAGCGACTGCTCCCTCAGAGATTTCATGTTCCTTTGACCGCTCATCTGAACCGTCTTGATCGCCGACGCTCTCTTCTCTGTGATCGATTTCTCTTTCTCAACGTTAGCTTGACTCAGACGATTGTCAGACAACTTTCTTGCTATAGAGCTTGGAGCTGTTTTCCTGTGAGCCGTTTCTGCGAGTCTTTTTGTTATTTGACTTTCGGACTGGACCGTCTTCGACGTTATTTTCGAGCTCGAACTTGAGTATTTAATCGCCTGTCCGATTCTCGGATTTGACTTGGATAAATTCTCTATTCTGGCATTTAGTCTTAATGGATTTTCAATTTTTGGGGTCGGTTTCTGTTGTTTCATAGTCGTACGCGTACGCAACATCTAAGAATACGATTTTCGTATATTTCAACGAATAATTAAAAAGTTTTAACTGAGAATGATTACTTTTTGATCATTCGCGAGTCCTTCGATTTGCGTGAACTGAAATAACTGTTTCCAGTTACTAGTGCGCAGCTTGTCGTACTTGTTCCTGCTAATCGACGGTTTATATTTCTTGTACAATGTCTCCCAGATGAAATTGTTATCAAAGATCTAGCGGCTCGTGGAAATACGTAAGGAGAATAACGTAAAAGTATATACGACAGTTTAATATCTTAATAGCGTTACCTCTTTAGAAGTATGCGACAGGGACGACAGTTTAATTATATCATGCACCGTCAAATATTTGATCAAATTCTTAATCAGACACTTCGGCAATGTCAGTAACGTATATCTTCCACAAACGATATTGTTTACGTGCTTCAGCAGATATTCACCTGTTATCACGCGTCAACGTAAAAATACAAAGTCATCATATCGGCTATTCTTGGAAAAAATCGTTGCAAAAAAGGCTGTTACTACTTAATGATAAATTAAATATATCATTAACGAAAACGTCAAACTATCTGACAATAGGTTATACATTCGTTGGACCCGTTTACCGAATATACGTCGAATTTCGTCTTGCAGCCGTAGATCCTGGTTGAAATCGGCGAAACCGGAGGTGCGCACGACGGGCGATTTGTGTGGACCGTGTGAGATTCGCCAGAGATAGAGTGTCACCTGTAAAAGCGGCCCGGTTACGTGGCAAGATATCGATCTGTCTATGTAGGGTAGGTTCTGTCTGACGGGATCTATTCGATCAGCACCTGATCGTCGCACACTCTCAGCCCGTAGTAATCTCTGCTGGGCGAAGGTGCTACCGAATACTTTTCCAGATATTCGAGCTTACCGCTCATACTCGACGTGTCCCGAGCCCGAGAGACCTCCGTGTTCGTCCTGAATTTGCTCCCGAATTCACTGCAGTCGATATATTATTTCATTCATAGTTAGCTGACAAGATAATAAGGGTGCAATCGTTTGATATTTAAATGGCAGCTAAACGAAACTGCGCTGAAGATCTAGTTCGAGCATGGATCGGGTAATTAACAGTCAGTTTCGTTCAATATTTTATTACAATAATTCCATATGAAGAGATGAAGATAAATATAGAAATGTTCGAAGTAAAAATGGAAAGTTGCGTGACGTTACATACTATTTGTTTTCCTCGTTACATTTTATAACAATATACAATAGTAAGGTAGGCTATACAGTAATATCACAATGCATGATTCACAACTTCATAAAAGTCTAGAGAAGAGGATATAAATCTAAAAGAATACCTGGACAGGAGCGTTATCATCACGTCTGCCCTCTGGCCAGGCTACTTCTTTTGGAGACGAAACATTTTTATTATTATTATTATCATCATCATCATCATCATCATCATTATATTGATTAGAAAACGTGCGAATAAGAAAGAAGTGTTCTCTCTCTTAGACTTCGCGAGTAAGAGAAAATTCATGTGGAACACGTTTAAATATTGCCAATTTATAGTCAATTATCGTGTTGAATGATACAGTAGAATTATCAATTGTACTAAAAGCTAAGTAGAATAGTCGTACAGACAAGTATTTCTTTGTAATAAAAGTATGCCTCTTAATAGCAATAATAATAATAGTAATGCACGAAGATAACAATAATAACGATTAATAATCGTATCATGGGCAACAAACTTTCATAATGGTTCTTTTCTCTTCTTCTTCTTTCTCGCTTCTTGTGTACGTTTAATTATATGATTGATATGACATTCCCTAGCTCTTCTGACGATCGCTATGTCTCTCAGAAATGATGTTCTCATTTTAAAAAAATCGCATGAAAATAAATTACTATATGCTACCGTAGTCGAGAAGTCTTATGAGCGACGGAATAAACTTAACGGTTTGTATTCATAACACTGTATTATCGCTAATAAATGATAAGCTTTTCTCGTTCTATCTCTCGGTGTTCATTTCCTGATTTAGGAAAGTTCAGGGCCGATAATTATTAAAACAAATTTTGATACTCTTATCTCATTCTTGTTTCCGTGAAATTGTTGGCAAATGTAAGTAACATGTTTCACTTTCCTAATTATAAGTACTGACGATTGCTGGAGAAGCATATATTTTTTTTCTACGATTTAGAGATCTCTCAACATATTTAAATGAATTTGAGAAGTATTTGAAAAGTATTTCACGTTTCTTATCATTTAAATAGGTCCGTATTTTATATAGGAAGTGAAGAGTTACAGTTTAGGTTTATTAGAGATTAATTAGAGCGTTCTGAATACAGCCCGGACAGTATAAAAAATTGAGTGCATTTTGCCACGTAGACTGGTCGTTGTTGAACATTCCCTTCCCCTAAAAGTCTAGGTAGTATGGCCGATTTCATGAGAAGCTGAGTGAAAATAGAATTCTTACACTTTCCGCTCTCTTGCTATCGATAATCGATTCACTTCGACCATCCTCACCCTGGGACGCGTAAAACTGTTCTAGCAATATTTAGATTCTTCCAAGATCGGGGTAAGTACGGGAAACACATATACTATTTAAAATAATTAAAGGATCTTACGATTCTATTTGAAAGCAACATGATTCTCGTTCAAATGTTCCGTAAATATAAAGCTATCACTATACTATTTCATTACATCATTGTCAATAAACTTGGTCCTTTAATTATTTCAAGCAATACGTTCCTATCTACGTGTTCCAGTAGACTGCGGACTTTTGCAAACTGACGCGGAATTAAAACGAATCTCTATCTAAATCCAACTCGTCTATATTTATAAAAATATAAATTTTATCGTTCGTAAATAAAAAAAAAGACATAATTTATTAGTTTCCATTAAGAAGAAAAAATGCAAGAGACAAAGAAAATGGAAATCTGAAATTGAACTTCTATAAGAATACAATAAATTTTCTTTATGTCCCAGAGCTGAAAAATGATTTAAACGAGCGCTAAAAAAAACGATTAAACGGTAATTCTAGCCTCGCGTGCTAAACCCGCTCAAATGTTTTGTACTCAGCAGCACGCGTCCGCGACAAAACGCAATGAATCTCATTCTTCGCGTCGTTTTAAACGTCGTTATGAGTATACAGTACAATATAGTATAAATCCGCGTGGTTCGTCCACGTCTAAAGATAAAAAGTTCCTTTTCTGCGGCACGGGTACGATCATAGAGAACATAAGCGTAAAACGACGTGCGTACCTCCGATTGCAACGTATAATATGCTTCCTCGTGTACGTACGCGATGCATACGTGTATACATAAATGTGTGTATACATATAGAATATATGTATATATATCGTATAATATTATCATCTGGAAGAACAGATTTGCGTATTGCAACAGCGCAGCGCGAAGAATACCGTCTCGCCTTACCGAGGTAAACGATAAAATATCCAAACATCATCTCTCGGATATGTGACTCTATCTACTCTCTTTTGGTCGATTCATCTTTTCGTTCTGATTGCCTGTGCCTGCCTCTGTGTCTTGTAGTTGTTTCACTCGTCAACACCGATTTCTAATCAGCGAAACACTCCATAAAATCTTAATTATGAAAAATTACATTTTATTTAGGAACAAATTTTAATATATCGATATTGCGAATTTTTGCACGAAATTAAACATACTAGAAACAACCAAATTCGCAGTATAATTGTAAGAAGAAAAAGAAGCAATAAATATTCGTGTACTTATTTGACACGTGAATTGAAATAATGAACGTAAAGAAGTTTAGTAGTGTAACGTTGCAGCGATGCATTGCCAAGCTGACAACCGATGTCTGTAAGTCCAAACTCTCCTCTTTGATTGCGCCATCATCGTTTCGTCGATAAGGCGCTCGGTTATACGAGTTTAACGAGTACCGAGTAAAAGAATCGGAGACGGGGAAGAGGGTAGGCGGTACTCGAGTTTAAAACGCAACTAACGGGGTTAAGTATAAGAAGAAAAAATGGGGAGTTCGGGGGGTAGAGTCGAGTGCGTGTTGTAAAGGGAACGAGCCACAGGTTCCCCTCGCCTCGCTTACGAATATAATGTGTGTATATTAATACCGAGTAAAAAGTAGTAAAGTTCGATAAGCTACTCTCCAAGTACTTTGTACGTCAAGTAAAAGTCGAATTAGTCCTTTGCGATCCGCCGTGCTATAACGGCTCTCACCGCCTTCCTTCCTTCCTTCCTTCCTTCCTATTTCTTATTATTATAATAAATTGATAATTTTTAAGATTGTTGAACTACCGACACTGTGGTGTCCGTTAAACCACCCTCGTCCCTGCATATACTCGATGAGGTGGTCGTCTCTTCTGAGGTTGCCGGCGCGACAGTCAATTGTCTCTGCTCCATGTGGTCGAGGGTCTTCTCGATGGCCCTCAATCTCTTCTCCAAACTCGTCGTTCCGAGTATTCCCACCTGCAGCTGCGGACCCAACGGTAGAATCGCTAGCAGCCACCAAGTCCACGATGGCCCGTCCGGTAAACGGGCCCAGTCTTCCTCCGTGTTCGGCATGCGACCAAACACCCGCTGGATTTCCAATTGCTGGGACGACGGTACCGTGTCCCACCATCTTCTGCCTTTCGTTCGAACCTGATATAGAATAATTTATAAACGATTATACGATGCTTTGTGTGATCATTCAAATCACGATTCACATAATAATTTTTATAATGGTTCTTCTGATAAATAATTCATATATTAATTTACGTTTATTAACGTTCTTCCGAACATTTTTTTTTTATTACTTGTTACGCGCTATCGACGAAAATTGTACTGAGGTACTTGAGATTCACAGTACGTAGACAAGTTAGAAGTGAGGATATGTTAATTGGATATAAATTCACCTTGACGTGCAGCTCCGAGAGATTCAACAGTTGATCGTCCTGTACGATGGTGTCCCTCAGGAATTCAACTTGAGCCGTGTCGTAACCGTCCCTCTCGCCACCGGAGACAACCCGGAATCTCCTTCCGCCGACCGTGCTCAGGATACTACAACCATCCTGCAGCAAGACTCTATCTCGAATTTCGAGCATCGTTCCATACTCCGCATATCTGAAAAACCAGTAATATTATTTATTAAAGAGTAGACGAAAATTAAAAAAAAAAAAAAACGAAATTATAATTAGCTGTTTGGATAAACGATAAACGACACAACTGATAGTAGAGAACTTCAACAGTTATCAGTAGACCACACACTTTTATACGAGTTAAAACGTTTATAATGTCAATTGAACAATATATCTTATTTCTATTTCTTTAATTACTCAATTAATTAACGTAACGTTGAGCTGTACCGTATTTTCGTACATTGTTATAGCTTAAATACTTGAACTATCAGTAAATGATATAAGTTCTTACCTTTTCGGTCCGGTAGCTTCCCTGTTGAGACACGGTACGATTCCAAATTGTCGGACGCCACTTTCGACGCATCTCCTGACCATCAGCTTGTACCTTGGTTCATAGACGAAAAGGGGACAGGCGACGCAGGGGAACGCCGTGGTGCAGACGAATACAGCGATCTGCTCGCTGCCCAGGAGGCCAAGTCCCTGGACGAGTTCTAATTCATGACTGGCCGCCCTCGAGGCGTACTCGATCGGTGCAACCATCTTCAAAGCCCTCTCGACGAAGTCCGTCAACGTCTTCTGGCTGCTGGCCAAGTACTGCGAACACCAAAGGACACACGGTTTGCTAACTAAGTAAGACTTCGTCCTTCTGTCGAGAGCCTTCAGACTCAACGTCCTCTCGCGCGTGCAAAATTCACGCGAGTCTCTCGCCACTTTAATCCCACAAATTTCAAAATCCACACCAATAATTCTATCGCGCGATTTCATACGAGTATCAATTAAAATAATAACGATATATATAATTGTGCAAATTATTTATTGAAAAAGAAAAGAATGTCAAATAAAATACAGTAAAACCTCTTTTTGTGCGCTCCTTTTTTATGCGATTTTATTTTTGTGCGATTTTTTTCATGCGTTTTTTTTTATGCGGTATATGAATCTCAGCGGCGTTGGCGCCATCAGTGTACATATACAATAATTTGATAGATTATGAAGACGGACAAGAAGAACCGGAATCTATTACAGCAGATAAAATATATGCAGGGATCCAGATTTCTAAAAAATTGGAAACATATTCTCTTAAAATAGACACTAATGCCGAAAGAAGGTTGAAATTCCAAAAAGAGCTAAGATCATGCATGTCTCGCTATCGTGATGTTTACAAGCAACTGATCAACCGACCGTCGTCACAAAAACTGATAACTGACTTTATGGTGCCGAAAAATAAATCAATTGAAATCGTATCTTCAAGCGACGAAAGTGATTTTGAACCGATTCGTCGCAAGAAGATGCGCGTTTTGGATGACGACGAGTAGTAGTGAATTATTTAATGTGCATTTTGCAAGCTTCTCCATGTATATGTACAGTGAAAAATTAAAATTATATAAAATATTTCCAGGTCTAATTTAATTATTTAATTGGTTTGAAAGCATTTTCTTATCTATTTCGTAAATAAAAAAATAAAAAATAAAAAAATTTCAGGTGATATATCATACAAAGTTGTTTATTACATGTAAATATTTATAAAAATTCCGAATATTTTTTTGTACGATTTCTTTTCTACGGTCCCTATCTATCGCACAAAAAGAGGTTTTACTGTACTACCACTGTACGGACAGGTATCCATAGGTCGTGTCGTTGACGCCGCTTATAAGCGGCGCTCGAAGCGAAAGGCTTAATAACATAAAAGAAATGATGACTCATGAATTCATATTTATTGAAGCATAAAAGAGTAGGAGGAAGAACGAAAGCTGTGCGAATAACGGTTAACGTTGTGTAATAATGTAACGCGAAACCGGCAGGAGGGGAACGGCCGAGAAAGAAGCATACGGGATTGTAAGCCGCAAAATTTATTTAACGTCATTAAGTAGAGGGTGACGCCGCGCGTTGGGGACAATTGGTAATGACACGACGCGTACGCGGAAGTTAGAGGAACGCGACGGTGTCTCGCGGCCATGGCGACCGCAAAACAATAATCATTTCAATCTCGCGGCATCGTTAACCGGCTAGGAAGCATTACTTCTCGTTTGTGGACAGGTGTCCCATGTTCCCGTGCTACGCCGAACGCAATCAATTGGGAAACGGTTGCTTCGCGTGCGATCTTTTTCGATCACGTTGCTGAAATTACACCGACCTTTTTTATGTTTCATCGAGTCTTGCGATAAACAAAATTGCAATACTTTACGAGTTCGCGTGAAGAATTGTAACAGGTACGTAATGATAGATAGAAAACAAGAGATACAAGTATATATGTATAAATAAATTATATATACGATAAAAAAGGCATAAAAATAATATCTGTTTAAATATGAAGGAGTGTTGGATCACCGAAGGTTGGAAATAACTGTTTCTTCTAAGTTTTGCTAGGTAGACTTTATTACTGTCCTGGGTGTTTTCGTAGTCACAGACGGATCATGAGTGTCGGGTCTTTTGGCTAGTTTAAAAAGGAAAACTCGGAGAAAGCGGAAAAGTAAAGGAGTGGGGATCGTTTTGAGTAAGGGCTGAAGGTTACAGATGGCTGAACGGATGAGGTCATTAGGGTCGAAAGGTCCAGCTTACATATACAATCTTAACTTATCTTCTAAAATATACAGTCTACAACTAAACATTAAATGAGTAGGCTAAAATGACTAAGAATATCCAACAGGAGCTACTCACGTCGGCGAGAGAGGTGACGCATAAAGGACAGGTCGAGGCATAGTCCAAGCAACGATCCAAACACATCCAACAGTACGTGTGGCCGCACGGTGTTGTCACAGGTTTCCATAAAAGTCGGCAACAAAGAATGCAATCCAACTCCCCGGCCGTTTCACCCGAAAGCGGCGGAAGAAGGATTTCGGCGGGTCTTGGTTCGAATCCTATAAGAATATTAATAAAGGACTTCTTATAAGATTCTACGAACTGATAATGCATTTACATTTTAGTATTATATATTTTTAGTTGTAACTTATATAATAGTCAGATGAATTTAAAATGTTGAGCCAAATCATTGGTACGTGTGCCTGCACAATATTTTTTGTCCTTTTATTTTTGTTGTATTTAAGTACATTATGCAATTTAGTGAAAAACGATTCTAGTTTGGAGTTGATCGGGCTTTGACGTTGCTCGAAGGATCAAGTAAGCGCTTTCGGTTAATTAATATTAATAAAAAGAATGTATCGTGAATAATAAAGGAAAACGATACAGAACAAATTAATAACTAAACGAGAGAAAGGTTTTCTCCGGCGTTTGTGAACCACGAGAGCGTTGAATGAACTTTACTTTAAAACGGCTCGAGGACCCGTTTATCAATGGGACGCATTCAGCAATGCGTATCGTTGTAAATATGCATGTTAATACGAAATGTCAGATAAAACGCAATCGGGTAACCTTTCCTGGCTGGAATTCGTTTCACATCAGAAAACATGATTGCACGAGTAATTAATAACTTTAGAATTTCGCCGGTAATGGTTAATCTTCGATCAAATATTCATAATGCATATGAATATTAGAGATAACAGTTGAAGATACTCGAAGAACATTAAACAAGATAATATCGATAAAATGGCAACGTCGTATCATCTGTATGTATTTAATTATAATAGCAGCTACTTTGTATCAATTTATAAATGATCATGTAACAACGTTCTTAATACAGAGATCCAAGCGATATTCTAATATCCGTATGATTTATTCAATTAAAACTGTTCATTCGATCAATTAATTACATAATCAAACCCGCAAGAAGAACGATATCGCGAATACTTTTATATAACATAAATTGCCCTCAACTATTTGAGGCTGCAATCACAGCGCACAGTTTAACACGCGGCTCTACTTACTTCTCAATTTTTCTATGTCTTGATAGAGTCGATCTAGGCCGATCTGCAGCTTGCTGCTATTCTGCGACGCCGCGGTTGACACCAGCCTTCTGCTAACCGTCTGCAAGGAATCAACAAGCGTAATTGGATTAAACGTGAACTTTCATTCTGAAATTATTACGATTGACACGATTGGGTCTCCTTTTCTTTGAAATACAATTCGTCTTGAGCCGCGCGATAGGACAAGCCCAGCCGCCTCGTAACGGGCTATTGCATAACGTTTTAATGGATCGTTGCGCAACCCGAGAATCTCTTCGAAACCTAATTCTCTGATATGTATTTCTCTTCCCTTATTTATCGCTTATCCGCTCATGCCAATTGGTATATTATCAAGCTAAAAATCGAACACAAAATCCTATACAGACTCCTATCAGGAATCAATTAATGTCATAACACAGTCATATACACGATGGTATCTACATGATACATTATAAGAATTCTGTACATCATCTTCTATCTGATCCTCTATAAGATTCTCTATAAGACTTTATACGTATGTACATGTTAAAGCATTGACTCTACATGAGTTTCGTCTAGCTAATCTACAATCAATTTGTAATTGATTAATTACGTGCTTCCCGCAAAGGGCCACACCTATACATTCGCCTAGCCGAATAGATAGGAGAGATTAATTGGGCTACGCGAAGAGCAGAGGAGGCCGCAAGATATCGATTATTGTCCCCGTAGCAATTATTGTTTCATAAAATGAAGCCGTACTTTAATCTCCCAAGCAACTTTCTTAGATTTCCCTAGTAGTTAGACTAATTACTCCATTGATTTGTCTTCCTGACAGGGTGAGCCAATAAAAATCGTTTGGGACTTCAAAACAATTATTTAATAATTGTATATACACTTACTGCATGCAGGTTCTCGTTGCACGAATGCATTTTTGTATTTCAATAAATCATATTTTTTTCCGATAAGAGAAGCAATTAAATTACATTTTGCATTGCTTCTTATGATATTTTTCAACACTTTATATGGTACGCTATACATTTTTAAATAAACATTTATTCATGCTTAAGGCGATTCCAATCAATAAAAAAACAAGAATTATATTTGTATATAACTCTGCGGGAATTCTAGTTGATCCTATTAAAGATTACTAAATCAATAACATTTTAATAAACTGATTACAACTTCGAGGCGTGAATGATGATATCACCTTTAAAATAGTCGCTTGGTTATCAAGTATACATAGTTGCAACAAGCGAGAAGGCATCTACTCTGTATTAAAGGAATGCAACCTCTAACTCTGAGCGAACAGCGTTATATAAATGGAAGGTTATAGGAGGAGTAGAAATTGCAATTTTTTCTGTTTGCTCTTTAAATTTATTCGTCTTTAATCCCTTGAAATCTAGAAACTGGTTTATAATTTAAATATAAAAAATAATAATAAATTCACGAGACATGATGATAACAATATTTTACTAACACTGTAACATTTGTCGAAGTTGGGAATTTACGAGAAGTGTAACCGATAATCATATTACGGAAGTGGTATTGACAGTATTCCTACTCCTACACGTTTAAACATTTGGAATGATAAACCGTGGAATTCCGCGAATTAAGTATACGTAAAAAAAGGTTCTTATCGTGACATCCAAGTGCAGGTATACCGAATTTGATTAAAATGTGAACTTCCAAGTGTTCGAAGATATCTAAACTGAACGGACGATAAATCTTGACGTCGAGTAAAAATAACATATAGTCCATATCTAATATTTTCCTTTCACGTAACTGCACTATGGAAAATTGTAATGAAATTAGCGCTTCGTTCTTAAATATCCTTAAACTATGCTCACTGAATTCCTTTTCCTGGTCAATTTAATCCAATTAATGGAACTATATGAAGAAAACTATACGAAGGGACTATGATTTCAAATATTAAAGAAGATATGTATTCATCTGCGTATCATTTCTTCATTATACAGAAAAGATTGACCTGCAGCGGTATGTTCATAGTCTAAAAAATTGTAGGCACGTAATTTAATAAATTACGGAAATTCATATTTCAATTTGATAAAATGCCTACCTGCGTAAACTCTTCTTCCCCACCACTGCTATTATCCTCGCAGTCGGAAGCGTTCATGGGTGCCCAGCGATTCCTTTTAAGGTTCATCAGTTGATGCCGACTCCTTGTTCTCGGCGCGCCCTCCGTCAGATTGTAGGGAGCTCGGGACGGTACATTGTTGCGGCGATGCCCGGACGTCAATACCTTATGCAGCACCTGAACATACAAAGGAAAAACGTTTTTCATAATTTCAAAACGTCAATCATTCGTAGAAAAATCCCTCAAGTGCAAACTAAACGACTTTTTACTTCTATTATGAATTTTTTAACTCCCTCGAGGAGTTCCGAATATTTTTAAATCGCATTAAATATTCCCCTCTAGAAATAAATGTCATAGTAACGATAGACGTGAATGGGAACGTATCAATCAAAATTATAACTACACGTACGTAGATCATAATTAAAATTATTTTTATAGTGTATTTTCTTGGAGGAAACCTAACAGGTTTTCAGTTAATATTGAGTTCGATCATAACTGATCGATTATCCTGTCAATGTGGTGTCCTGCTGCCTACTCTATGCTAATTACTCTACGCAAAATTAATTGAGATCGCAATCTTTCTGGTACATTATACCTTTCACGTAACGCATAGATGTATCGTTGTTTAATTCGAGGTGACGGAATTCGAATTCGTCGTAGAACTCGAGTGGACACGGTAAATTGAATTTCGAACGATGAGGACGTGACTCGATGATTGCATAACGCGGAGACCGGTGGAATCATTGGCGCAAGCTGCACCGGTACTTATGTAAGATCAGGGGAATCGTTGCTTCCGGTGCGACGTGAGCCACGGAGCCAACTGTTTCATCGCTTTCTTTCGGTGAAAATGACCGGACGCGGCCTAACGTCCAAGGAAGTTACATAAAACGAAATTTTGCGACTTCGCTGGATTCCTTTGTTCCCTACAAGTTCTCTCTCTTCCTTGGAAGTTGAGAATGCAGTTCCAAGGAACTACGTACTGTCCCATTTTTTCTGCTAACTGTAAATACTTTGTAAATCTACCAAGATGTATTCCATTAACTCTTCCTTTATTAAGAGCAGTAAGTTATGCGGTGACAGAGAAGTTTTTTTTACAGTAGGCTACATTTATTGCGAGTGAGTTGGTACGAAGAAGTTAGAGAACTAAATAAATTAAGATGATTGAAAATGGAGTCAAATATAGGTTCTGGGTATAAGTTATTAGCATCAGAATTTGTAAGATTAGGAATATCAAGATTAAAGAATGAGGATTATATGGTGAGGATAGAATTATAAAATGGCACAAATCCGAGTTCAGGTATAAGCCAAAACTTAGAGAATTCAATTCACATTACTTCCTCCGCCTTTACTCTTAAGATTTGTTTCATCCATTCTGCCTTTAGCTTTAATCCTTCGCAGCTCATTATTCTATTCTACTGCCTTTGTAATTGCACCTCCAAATCTCTTCTCCTTAACTCTTCGCTTAAACCCTGTCCATTCTCAATTGTGCCTTTGCCTCTCTCGCTACGTTTTTTAACCGTTTCCTCTTCGCAACCTTTTCGTACGTACGTCTTTTTATTAATTTCTTTCTTCCCTTTTATCTCAACTTTCATAAAATTCTCACGACCATAAATTCATTACGATA
>SHCU01000030.1:568062-582145 GCA_004307685.1 Ceratina australensis
GTTCTTCCATCGATCACGTTGCTTGCACTTACAGAGAAACATTGCCTGTTCACAGATTCCTATCACTCGTTTACCCAATGGACTCGTATTTTCTAATCGATGTCGACCTGCTATATATCCCTGGAGGATAACTGTACTCGCATGAAATACGAAGCTGTTTTCCTAATCGTACATGCATTAAGTGAATAAAATAAATCAATGAAACATACCTATACACAGTAGCTCACTACTTTAAATTTAAATAAAAATATTTTGTATCTATCTATTTAATTATATTTTGGCAAAACAAAACGTTTTGTTAAATTACAAAAAATCATTTGACAACGAGTAATAAGTAAACTGCAAAAATGTCCCAAGAATTTAATCCGCTTGTTTCATTAAAACACTTTGAGGTACAATCTGACGTATAAGGGACAAATTGATTTAAGAAAATGAACAAATACGTTGAGCCTGCATATACACCACATCCGAACGTGTTAGCGCTAACAAGACTCTCCGCTTTAAAAAGCAACGCGTAGCGAATGAAAGAAAACTCGAGTGCGATTCGCATCAATTAGACGAGTTTAATTAGCATTCGCGGTTTCGAAAGAACCGCTGCCCGATCGAACGAAAAACTATTCGGATTGGAACCTGATCCAGCTGTCACCCGATTAAAAATCGACTCGGTGAACTCGCGAAACCAGGCCACAGATTCCGCCGCTCGTTTTTTCCCTTTTCGTAATTGTGCGAGTTCCATTCACTGCGTAAATGGACATCGGCTTCTTTTCACCGCTTATGGCCTGGTCTAATACGCCTGAGAGACACACACGTGCTGAGCCCGCTACTTTTTATTCTCAATTGTTTCATTACTGTCTTCTTAAACCAATTATTTAAACGATTTTGTCAAAACGTGTACGAATACCGAACGAAGAAAAAGAAATTTTTATTTGAAATATAATTATTAGTCGAAGGCTGTCAACAGTTTATTTTGCATAAAAATTTTGAAAGGGTACCCCTTCATATTTTAACATTTTTTTTAAATTGCTTTTTCTCGAAACCTAATGTGCAGAAAAATCTGAAAACCTGAGTAACTGTACTACTATATGACAAGTGTCATATAGTGTTAGCATGTGTTAGCACAATGTGTTAGCATAGTTTCAACCCGATCGGCAGATTTTTGCCAAATTTTGAAGGGAAAGAAATTCCCTTCAGAAATTTTTAAAATTTGGCAAAAATTTCATGTTCGCCGATCGGGATGAAAATATGCTCACGTGTTCTACTCTTATAGATACACACACATACAAATACATACTAAAGTACAAACAGTATAGAGAACGTACAGAAATATGAAAATTGTATATAAAAAATCTTAAATAGTAAAAGGAATATTCGCCTGAAAAAAATTTCTTAAAAGTTTCGTAATGGAAGCATAAATACTTTTTTCAATAAAAAGTCTTTAATCTCTGGATATTGTTCATTTAGAATGATGAACACGGCTAATTTATTCTAAGTAAAACGCGAATGATAAAGAGGAGCTTTCGATTGAGGAATAGGTGACACGCGAATGGAATCGAGGTCACGACCCACTTTCAATAACGGAATCTCGAGCAGCATCTCAAATCTTTCCTCTCCGATAACCGCCTCGTCACTCGTATCGATTAAAACAAAAGAGGAACACCATTTGCAATTTTACCGGTTCAATAAAATCCATCAGTCTCTCTAAACTCTCACGGAAATTCCTGACGCCGGCTTTATTTTATCTTATACTACTGAGACTTTCGATTCTTCGCCGTGAAACGCTTCTCCCAAGATCATCAGATTTTCTTATAAAAACAAACACAATTGAGCAGTATAGATGTAAAATATATAATTGTACGTAACTGACATTAGAGGAGTATAAAAAGAAATGATATTACTGGAAAATTGACAATGAACCGATCCGACCGAATGTATTTCGTTTATATGTATTAAGGTTTAGGTTAGTATTTATGTATTAATAGAAGTTAAGCATTAAAATTTCCCTGATTTGATTTAGAGAAAAATGACAAACATTCGTATAATCCTTACTTTCTGTAAATATCATTTTTCCTAAGAATTCATCCCTTCGAATATTAGACACGGCCTTTTATTATATTTCTGAAATTCTTGGCAGAGATCTTAGGGCTTATACAACCTTGCGTATTTCCATTATTTTCTTTGAGTGTTGCGCGCTAACTTGCGCAATCTGTTTATTAGTGAATGATCTCAACGCGTATATCGTCCGGAGTGATAGATATGAATTGTAAGCATAATCTAGCGTGTCTGTAACACGTTTTCGCGAAAACTCGAAAGAAATTGCGCCGCCGCGAGAAAGTTATGTAAGGATCAGTTGTCGTATCGCGAAAATCTCATTAGGAAAATCAAATGAGTCAGACCGTATTTTCATGCGCGAGTCGCGTAACGCGCACGTGTGCGCCACGAAAACGCGTTACGAAGAAAACGGCTCACTCTTTTCGTGTATCACGGCTTCGGTATTTTCGTGCGTCCCATTCGTTGAATCACGTATCGTTCATCGCCCAGTTCGGGCAACGTTTCTTTTCCCCGAATCATCGCTACTCTCTATCCCTTTCGGAATCTTATAACTTGGAATAAACCAAACAATCTTATCCATGCCTTAAGTTTCCGAATTTCACATGAATAATATTGTGAATTACCTCTCAAAACATTGAAAGTGTGAATGGATTACACATACAGTGACATCCATAAATATTTGTACACATTTTAAAAATATATAACTTTTCGAACGTTGAATTAATTTTTATTAGATATTCACGCAAGGTTGTTTCTACGTTTTAAGCTTTAAGATTTGATATCAAGAACATCGTGAAATATCTTAATCAAATCGATTCTCCAAATCATTGCGAATACGAATAGATTATAAATATAAAACCGATATGCAAAGACGCAACTCTCGTTAAGCGATTAGTAGCTACAATTAAACAAACCAGTACATTACTCCCAGGAATTGCAACTAAGAGAACAGCGAAGAGTAAAGGGAAAGGAAAGACTCGTTTGCATTAGACCAGAAAAGACGCTGGAAACAGTGTACATTAGAGGGAAGAACGTACAAACAGTGGGGCTCAAAGAACTTAATATTTATAGATGCACAAGACGGTGGTATTGACGAGACGGACACAGCGGCCGGACCTTCGGTTTTTGATTGTGGCCCTGACACAACTTCGTTCCCCGTTGCTCTCTTTGCGAATCAATTGAACACCAGAGACGCGTCCTTGGTTACGTGCGCCGCGCTCTTTAGAATTCGCGGCCACGTCCTCCCGCCGCCACCTTTCCAACCCGAAAAATAAAGGTAAGAAGGAGCAGAGCGTGCCGAATTTGGCAGTGGTCCATGCACGCGCGACCGACTCGCGACACGACGTGCTTCCGCGTGCCTTCGCCTCGTTCCTCGACCGATACGCGCGATATCAATCCTCTTATTATGGTCAATATCAAATAGTGATAACACACGGTGAAACGAATGAAATATTCAAATATTCCTTTCAAGATATACAGTATTCCTTCGGTAAATAAGAGAAAGTCTTTTAACCTCGTTACTACGTGGTATCTCTCTTAGTACTAACGTCATAACAAAAATGTTTAATTTTTCTTCGTACCAATTTTGTTGGCAATGTTCGTCATATTCTCCTCACTGAAATGATATCACAATATACTTTCGGTATTTAACAATTAACCCTTTGCACTCCAGGATTTTTTTTCTCCAAATATCTGCTGAATCTTTTTATGTAACAATTATTTTATATTTTTATAATTATCAATTGTCCATTTTTCTACAATTTTTAAATTAATACACGCATAAATTTTATAGCAATCAAATTGAATTTAATCAACGATATATATTTGATTTGATAAAATAATGGCGAATCTAAGTCGCCTCTCGAGTGCAAAGGGTTAAACGAATGAGAATCACTAAGTAAAAAGTATTTGACCAAATGAAATAAATTTCTTCAAATTAAAGTGGTTTCATATCTATTACAGTAGAACATTTGTTGAATCATCTCAGGTTTCTGAGCTGACGCTGAACTAACTTCCTAGCACGAAACACAACTAACTACGTACAAGTGACTCAAGGGATTCTAGATCTATTTCGCACGCATACATAGGATATGTGGTACGTTCTCTCTTTCTCCGTCTTTAACGCTTTCTATGCGTGTCGCTACCTAACTGCAACTACGTATACATTATGAGTGCGCGCAAAGTTTGTCTGGAATCCCTTGAGTCAGCTATACACATGTAGACCGTGTTCAAGCTTTCGGAACGAAATACGGATTTACATTTCTGTTACTGTTACACCGAGCTGCGTTCACTCGGAGATTCTCTCGCGTCTTATATTATGACAAGAGCTTCAGTCAAGGAACTGGAGCGAAGAAACGTGTGAAATTGAGACTCGAGTTCGCGCTTTCTATGGAAGTTGCTCTGAGCGTACAGCAAATCGAGGACGAATCAACTACACCGCGGAACCTATTATCAGTCTATTTTAATAAAAGAATTGATTCTGAACCTATAAAGAAAATCTCTAAAATTCAAGTACGACGAAACTATTCATTCGTGAATAGAACACAAAGAAATTACAAATCGACAAAGCTGCTTAGAACATTAAAATATGATTACCAATTTTAATACTAATATGTATAATAAAAGCAATATTTATGCCACATGCATATTTTGCAGATGTTATACTTTGCAGTCTAATTATTTAATAAGTTTCTGCAAAAACTCCAGTCTATCTTTCATCTAATCTAACAAGGATAGTTCTGAGATTAAAAATGAAGCTTTGAAAATGAGATATCGTTTAAGTTTGCTCGTTCCCTTCGCGGAAGTCCTATCACCGAACATGAAAAGCAGATATCCACATAATACGTTATTCTTACCACGAAGCTGTTAGCTGGTAATCGCGAGGTTGACTCGTCGGACAATAGTGATCGGAGCGTGCTCGTATTTACTTTTCGCATAACAAAGTCCGTGGGAGCGGCGCAGTAATCCTGTAACTGAGCTTATCGTAGACGATAATAGGGGAGAGAGAAGAGAGAGACCATGGAGGAGCGTGAACGCACGATAAACAAATGCACATCGACTCGATATTGTTACATAACGAGTCTGTACGTACACCTCCGACGAATAATGGAATTTCTTGGCTTCTTTCAAAGAGCGGATCACGTTCAATCTCCAGATATAACTTTTTCTCTTTTCTGAATATTTTCAATTACGGAAAATTTGATAAGAGCAATCACTGCAAGCAGATAATTATTTCGATTTTTTAATGATACATCGTTGCTTCACTTGAGCACATTGTGTCCATACTTTCGCATACCTTTAAAACTCTTCTCTAAGAATTATCGTTAAGTCTATCTTTTCAGATGTTTCATCTTCGTGATAATTATTAATGAGTGAAATGTTCGAATCACTTAAGATAAAAAATATCAATATTTTACAAAGGGAGTTACTTCTGCTTACACTGGTAAGGTATCTCGATACTTTTTAACGCCGTTCGAGTTGACTTTTGTAAAACTGGTATCAGATTGATCAATGCACTTCCAGGAAACTTAGATAGCATCACCCAGATAAACAATTATCTAACTATGCGACTAGATCAATAACAAGTCGCGTGATGAAGTACATGTTTACTTCTTCGACGCTAGCAATATGTCTTGAAAAGAAATAATTACGATAAACAACTTCATAATTTTCGTATTTTACTTGTAATCGTGAAAAATGATTAAAAACTGAAGCTTGAATGCGGAGAATATAACGAACCCGATCGATCTAGGCGTAGGCTAAAATAAATTAAAGATCTCGTAAGCGTAAGCGGTCTGCAGGCCAGTTGGGGACGGTGCAGGTGCAGCCGAGCAAATAATCGGGTTCGGGGTACAGCCGCTAGCAGATGGCCTCACGGTTCTCAGACCCGTACGATTCGTTTTTGCTTCTTTAAATTTAGTTTCTACGTCGCCGCCGGCTTACGTAATTTTCATATTCCCGACTGCAGAGAACGGCAGCCCCTGTAACCAGTCCTCTATGTTCATCCTGATTCGATACCTATTCACTTATGGTACCTGTGCAATGCGACAAACTAATACAACGCAGACTAGAATAAACGTTGAGATTTGCGGAGAAATCATAGAACATTTTCAAGAAATCAAATAACGTCGGATTTAAGGTTTCCTGAGAGTAAACCACTAATTTATATTAATTTAACTTTGTTTTTATGGTTACGAATAATATCAAAATTAAGATTGCAATGCTTAATGACAAAAATATCTATTAAAGCTTATATAAATCCAAAGTCCTCTTCGACATTATCTATGCTTTTTCTATAACCTGATAACTAATCAAAATATAGCTATTCTGCGTAGTATCGATACAATTATAAATTTGAAGTTACTGAACAATATAGAAATATAAACTGACCGTGGTATACAACCAATTCTATTACAGTGTTTCGTTAGATATTTCTTTCGTTGTGTTAAACGACGTAATTTCTCATAGATATATGTAATACGTAAACTTGAAATTTTTTGCGAAATAAAATATTTATACTATCGCATTAATCGTTACAATATTATTAATTGATTATAATTCTTAATATTTTGCACGTTCTTATTAATCTAGAAAATTATATAATTTAATTAAAAATGAAATCGGAAACAATCCCTTGGAATTCAGTAAATACATTATTTCTTTATATTTTATTTTAACATGAGAGATAAAATAAGAATGGTCTGGTATCTGGTTTCTTCCAAAGGCTTCACGGTTTTTACGTTAAGTTCGTTGTAGCCAATGATTAGCTTCGTCCTGTGTCTCGAGAATAAATTAAGATCGTGTTCACATCGTAGACGACGATGTTCGAGATGACTGATTCAGGCCATACACGGAATGCTACTTTTATACAACGCGACGCATGCTTCGAGCTTGACACACCACTCGAAATAATACCCCGCCATGCCTCCATCAAAGGCTGCTGGCTTACTTTAATTCTCGTTCAATCTATTCCTCCATATTTCAACAGCTTGAAAAAATGCATACAAATACAAAGAATGTATTCGCAAAGTGCCTAGAACTTCGTTTAAAATTATTCATTAAGAGATTCAGAATTTCATGATTTTATGCAACTGAAACATTGAAAGCATATAAAAAATGAAAAATACATATTATTGTTGTCGCAAAAGAAAATAAGTTGCAACGTGCATTTACTATATTAACAAATATTTTAAACGTTTTGCATAAAAATTAGTAATCTATTCATTACTATTACTACCTCTTGTCATAGAACATTCTGGTTTATCAAAATATCAACAATTTCTTCGTAACACAACTTCAACCATAGATAAGATCAATAAAAATCTTCGTAATGTCATCGAAAATTGAATTTCATTTAACGAAATGGGAAATATACGTATACTGTTAGTTTTATATGACTCCGAAGTTTGCAGCAGATGTTCGCGTTGCCGAGTTTTCTCACGGTGGTACTTGAACACGTATACGCGCGTCCCTATCCTGATACCGTTGTTGGCGAACGATTACCAAGAACAATGACGCGTAGCCAAGATAACGCGTAATCCATCGCTTCGTGACTAATCGTCCTTGTCTAGATCGTCCTCGTTATCTTCGTCATCGCGAGATTACGTTTTACACGTACCGCATGCAAGGTTGTACGCGTACTAACTTCAAGTGCGGATGCAAAAATTGTAAACTATTCAACTACGCGTTTCGTTGCATTCGATACGACGTTAACGAAGTGAAAAGAATTTATCGTATAATCGTTCAATTCGCTCAACTATCTCATTTTTGTGCATGTTACGTAAAGATTTCAAAAATAATGCAACAATAATATTTTGAATCTACGATACCCTATACTTCATCTTTAAATCGAGAGACGTGTCGCTCGGTGTTCAGAACTATTTTTCTTTGCCTACGCGTGATAGAAAATGTTTTCGCTCGCATTTGTGAAATACACTGATCTTCGACGATATAAATGTCGATATTTCCTTCGCTTGCTTCAAAAGGCAATACGAACGCAATTACGCTTGGTGAATCATGATATTCTCCCCTTAAGCGCAAACGATTATTATACATTATTATCGTTTCCCCTTGAAAACAATCTTTAAAAACAATTTTCAATATCTACTGCAGGTGTGATCCCTTCTCATATTTCATTCTTAACTTTCAGGAGAACAATTTCAAGCAACTGAATTCCAGATAGTAATTATATGTAATTATGTATAATTTTTTCTATATTATATATATTATTACAATATATTGTGCCTTTCAATATATTAGTATTGTAATTACTTCAATTTCTATTATTACCTATGCTTTACATTTTAACACGATTGGCCGATAATTTTGGTTAAAAAATCTCAAATGATATCCTTTATCTCGAAAGCGATTCGATCTCGCTGGCAATTTTCGCAGGCGAAAGAAGACCCCCAACGAGTACGTTTCGTAACAGGTTTGATAAAAAAGACGCGAAGAGACGAAAGATAATAATTCTTATCACAAGTTGCGCGATAATGTTATATAAAAGTTTATACATACATTTAAAAAATCGCCAAATAAAGCTTACATAATTATCATTATGTAACGCGGTAATTGATTGTCTAAAATAAAAGTTGAGTTACTAGGAGAGATAATTCAACCTTGCGATATTCACCTTGTCTTATCCCGTATTTTAGTTAACAAAAATGCAACATATTTTTAACATAAAGTAAAAGCAAATATGCGTTATTTGTGTAAACTATGCGCGTGTATAGCCATCTATGTACCTTTACGCGTCTACCGTAGAGACGGTCAAGGAAATCCGCAAACATTGCTCCGGAAACGGAGCTTCTTTCACGTGCTCATCTGGCAGCACGTGCTGCGTTCACGGCAATTCAACGCGTGCGTGTGCCTATTTACTATCTGGCTTTCAGTCACTTCAAGCTACATTTACTGACAGGAGGAGAGAATGGAAGTTACTGTTAATTTTAATATTAGACAAACAACTAGCTTCTCCTACTAAACGCTAAACGAGAGGGACAAATATGTATGCAAATGCCTGATATAGACATTTAATACCTATTAGCTAAAGCATGAATAAATTAAATCTGTCTAATAAATGTTTCTCCGTTTCAGGTCCTGAATCATTATGATCGAGAAATATTATTTATTTTATGCAAAATTAAGAGGAATTTATTTTATCATTTGGATTCTTATTTGCAAATCTTTATACACTGCCAGTCTGCAAATGTAGAAATGTTCATTTTCTTATATAACTTCTCGCATTCTTTTCGAGCAGATGTTACTTGTATCATTGATTAAATAAATGTTCGCTTTAATCAACCCGCAAACGAAATAATTCGTAAAGTAATAATAATCATAGAAAATATTTTAAAGACTCGCTTGAAAAACACGGCGTCTTTATGGAAATTTCGGTCAGTGCATACATAACATCACGTGCACATATAGAGCCTTTGTGTTCGCGGTACACACATGAACGGGTTGGTATAATCTGGTCTCCCGGCACTCCTGGCTCTCTCTCTCTCTCTCTTTCCCTCTTTCTCCGTTTCCCCTGAAGCACGTTATATAAGAACAAGAACCGCCTCAGACTGGCCGTGAACTTACCGGCGTCGCCGTCTTCGCATCCGAACACAGCCGTCTCCCTTTCCACGCGAATGCGAGGAGAGGAGAGCCCGTTCGGTGCACTCTGCTCGGCATGCACCCGAGAGAAAGAGGGATAGAAGGAATGCGATCGATTCAGTTATTCTTTCCACCGGGATCCACGAACGAATCGTTTCTACCTGCTTTGCTGGCTGCCTGCAGCACCCGACGGTTTATCTCGTGGTAGAAACATTCTCCAAAGAGTTTCTACACTGCATTCCGTAACTACGGACCGGAAAACTGTCGCGAGTTGCTTTCCATAATCAAATTCTCCAACGTGCAAACTTGTTCTCTAAGGGATGACAATTTTTCGATCAATCGACATCATCATGCGAGATCAAGATCATCATGGACTTTAATGCGAACTAAAGCATCTATGATAACAGTTAAAAATGGATTTTAAGAAGAACTTATTTATGTACACCGGATTCTTCGTTATGCATATTTGCTTAGGACTTTTAGCGAGATATAATTTTAATAAATCTCTTTCTATTTGAAAAGAATCATTCGGAAAGAAACCTAAATCTCTTTTTTTTATTCAAACTCTGCAATTGATGCACAAGATGCGTTTCTTGTACAAAAGAAATCTTGAAAACTAATTGAATTGTCAACGTAGAAAAGATAATTCAGCGGTTAAAACTTCATGGATTTAAAGAAAGTAACGAAGCATGTATCTACAATGTATGTCAATGTACCGGTACGTTTCACACGCGAGGCGAAGAATCCCCGAGAACGATATGACTTACGCATCGGTTTATAGAAACATGGAATGCGTTTCTGTCGAGAGAACAGAGAAAAAACTTTCTGTAGCCGACAGACGTCGCATCCGTCCTCTTTACGTTTTACGGTACATTTATACTATGCGTTAAGCAGAACAGAATTGAAAAATTTGGATTTATAATATGTCGTTATTGTTTCTGATTATTAACTGTTGTACATGTATGCATAGTCCTCTAATCGTGCTAGTTTCATGCTTGATTAATTAGGGATTTTCAACGAACTCGTTCAATCCTCCTCAGACATTTACGCTCTTCGACAATTAATAGTATACATAACAATAAATAATCAGAAATAAAAATAAAAAATCATAAATATCTATTTCATTCTTGTTGAATCGTGTGCGGCTAGTCGATAGTATAAATGAACCTTTATCCAAGGATTGAGCCCGCACGTTCCAATGGCATACCATTCGTGCGAAATACCGTTCGCTTTTTGTTAATTTGAAAGAAACATCCGGTCAATCACAGGTCGTTGACAGCGAGCGTTGTTTTTAGCTTATGCGTCTGTACTTTTTTATATAAATTCAAATCGGTATAACGAGATACGTGATTTACTTGTTTACCGCTCGCCTTGTCTAACGCTTATGCAAGTATATTTATCAAATAAGCTAATCTTTTTTAGTTGGTTAAAAAGTTTTGCTCACAGTGTCACATATTTTCGTCTTACTCGCATTATCGTAGAAATCGGTACATGCAAATTAATTCGATCTTCTGCTGTTCGTAATGTTATCCGGGGATTCGGTGTTTCGTAATGATCTTTATGTAACTACTTTGTAATTCTCGGTGAGAATTTAGTAGCGCGAGTTAACTTTTTTCTCGTGTACGCAAATTGGCCGCGTCTGCGTTTGCGTCCACTGGTTGCATAAAAAAGTGAAAACAAAAGTCGATCTATCGGTATTTATAGGTTAAGTTGATGCGCTTACGCAAAATATACCCTCCCAACAATTTTCGAAGAGAAATGATACGTATATCGTTTGAACTTTAAGGTCTCACAGAAAATATAACATTTGATTCTCTGTTAAATGTACGAAAAAATCAGCCATAAAACTTGCTTAGACAACGAACATTCGTACGTGTTCATAAGCTACAACTCGAGTTTGTCCTCTAGAAGGTTCAGCCGAGTTTGAAACTGCGGCTATTTGTATAATAGTTTATATAATGACATATTAAAAAACTCGATATTATTCCACCGCGCACGGTTAAATTCATCCGGGAATTTATGAATTATGCATCAAGTTTCCGAGTTACAGTATGTACCAGCTATGATGGTATGCACGTAACTGTCTCACGTAATCGGCCAAGATTCCGAGATCCTGGAGTCGAAATTAAAAGGCAGGAAAGATAGATATCGCGTCTCACTCACCGAGATGAACCGCGAGGTTGTACCTCTCGAGAGCCTGACCCAGATGACCCTCTTTCATCAGAATGTCACCCTCGTGTCTCGCCCTGCTGGCCTCGGCCTCGCGCGGCCACCACTTTTCCACCAGTCTTTGCACAAGCACATTCGTCTCACCCACGACGTGTACTCGTTGCCCGCACACGCGACAACTCTTCCCGAGCTCGACGCAATTCTTGCAGTACGTGTGACCACAATTCGCGGTCACCGGTTGGCAAAGGGTACCGTCGCAGACGGGACACGCGAACAACGTTTCGCTCTTCCTCCTGGAACTGGTAGCGTTCGTCGCCGCGCCTGACAACTCGTCGAGCAACGCATTCGCCAAATGTTTCAACCTCTCCGCCGGCACCGAGGTGACCGACAGACACTTGGAGTAAACACCGATGGATTCGCGGATCCTACCGCACTTGGCCAACGAATCCCCGTAACCGAAGAGTACGTCGAAGCTCGGGGCCTGATGCTTCAAACTCCGCTCGTACATCTCCACCGCGAGACGATAATTACGCGAAGCGAAAGCTTCTTTGGCTAACTCGGTCATATTCCTGGATTCCGAACGATGCCTTCGAAAGATGCCCGTTCACGCGTGCACAGGTTGAACCGCGCGACGCGACTCGTTGATGCTCGATTCTTTCGAAGGGGTGCTCCTCTCGAGACAATGCGCATCTTAGCCCATCGCACCGCTTCGGATGATTTCTGTTATACGATTCCTACCTGGTATTCGAGACACTTCACAGAAGCGCGCGACACTTTGTTATTTACCGTTGTAAACGCCGGTGTACGCTCGCTGCCCGATGAGATTGATCGCGACGTTTGACAGCTGGCCGGCCACGCGGCACGATAATAATCACAGCGCGAGGTACACAGTGAACGCGCGCAAACGTACGGCACAACGGCACACTGGCGACTGACTTCACCGCTCGCTCGCTCGGGCCACTGTCAGAAACATAAACCGAACAGGCGGCCGAGAGGGGTTGCCGCCGGCAGCTGTTGGTGGTGGCCAGATAGTGGCGGCAGCGACGACGGCGTCCGTGCAACCGAGGTTAACGACGACAGCGCCGTCCCGCGGTCCTCGCGGTCTACCCACTACGTTCGCCAGCTATTTCGTGATACGCGCGCTTACTCGCCACGCTCTCTGCTCCGTAGCCTGTCAAAGACTGTGCGTGGGTGTTCGCGTCGGTTTCGAGTCACACCCCCCACTACGCGCTCCAGGCATCGTTCTTGCCTCCCCCGAATACGGCCCCGGTTTAACCTTCTTGATCTTACGAGGGTGCCTCCTGATCTTGCAATCGTCCAATCAAATGTCACATGTTACGGGAAATCGTACGGACGGACGAATTCGTTGTTCGCCGAACTGTTGCACGCTTATGCCTCGACCTGGTTTCATTGTCCAAAGGTGGTTTGCAAATCCATGTTTCATAACTTATTTCATCGAGCCATGATTTCGTAACAGACGATCAATAATACGTGAGTTTAAATGAACTCATCGCTCTACCGATGAACTCTCGTTCGTCGTTCATTTGAATTCCAGGATAAAATATTCCTCGAGTGATCATCACCGTGGAATCATTTCGTCAGTGTTCTTCGTATTCAAATGAGTCACTAATGCACCGTTCATCTTGCATCAGTCATAGTATGTATATTGGACTATCAACAGGCTCCACTCGAGCACGTCTTCTTGACGCTCGAGCGTATCGACCGGCTTCTCCCCTTGTAAGCTGCCCGCGCTTTCGATGTATTTACAATAACAGTTGAAGAAAAAGGTTGTATAAAATTCGTCGAGTCTTTTCTCTCACGGATTCAGTCGCTTCTACGTATCTAGGTAATAAATATTGCAGGATTGTCCAGTATTTGGCAGATGCTCACTTTACCGCGGAGCCACTAACGATAGTTTGCATATACACTAAGGATAAACACATTGTATAAATTGAAATACAGACGGATCGTAAGTTAGCGTAATATAAACAGGTTGCAGCCCGTGGCGTAGGGGTGGAGGACACTTGTTGTCTCTGTTTATCCCCGCCGGAATCGTTGGTGGGTTCCGTCGAATGGATTCGCCGGCGGTGGCACTCGAAATCTCTTTGTCGTTACGCGGACAATCGGGATTCGCGATCGCGAGAGCGAGCTTACATAAAGAGCATCGTCAGTGCAGAAAACGTGGCGGGAGCCGAGACGACTTTCGATTGGATCAATTATTCCACGGGCGAGCCTCGACTCTCAGGGCTCAAGGAATCTTACTGAGCAT
>SHCU01000030.1:583577-595725 GCA_004307685.1 Ceratina australensis
AGGAATCTTACTGAGCATGAGCAGTAACGTTAACTTGGCCTACTACACCGTTGTACGTGGTACCGTACGGAGCCGAGACCTGCGTGCGCTGCCTAACCCCTAGGCCTGTGTATTTCGTGCGTGAGATTACGCAGACGCAATGCGGACGCGCTCAGATTCCTTGGCTTTTCACTTCTGGTTCACCTATAGACATAAAAAATAGACCAACCATATTTTAACCCCACTTTATGAAATGTACAAAAAATACATTTTCATATAGCGACAAGTTTAGCATACGATTTCATCTCAAAGTCTTTTATCTTAAGTCGAGATAAACATTAAAAGATTTGCAAAACGTGTCAACGCATTACTGTATGTGTATAAGTAAACGAATGTACTTATGCAAAGAAATCACGAACTGATTGACACCTACCGGTTTACGGAATGATCGATCTCTTTATTAATTTCTATGCTTGATCGTAATTGCACGATCCGTGTAAGTAATGAATTCTTATGATTAACGGTATCTGCGTGAGCAGCTTCTCGACATTTTCCCACGATCGATCGGACCTTTCCGATCTTCTGCTCACTATTATTATGTAAAATACTAATTGTAATAACAGTTTAATACATGCAATTGCTCTAAGTAATATTGGATATGTACATAACTATAAAACAACTTGTCATCATTGTTTCAGCTACAGAATGAAGTCCAATTTGGAAACGCGAGTAACTCGAACATACGATAGTGGCAGCATGGTAGTTAAACCAGCGAGAAATACATAATTTGTTTAATTAATTGCAAGCCTAATTGGGAGTGTCTGCCAGGCCAGTGATACCTTAACATAGCAGTTAGCGCATCTAGTCTGGCAGTTGGTCAGTTCGAAACCTAATCCGCAGGAGTTGACAGCATCATCGGTGTAAGCAATTTACGAGTACACCAACTGCCGCCTCTGCTACCACGTACACTCGCTCTCTCGATCGTTTCGCCTTACATAATCGTTGTTTTCGTGCATTTCGAGTTTCGTGGAAACTGACGACAACGTCATGGTCGTTGCCGGCGAAGCAGGTCGCAAAATAAATATCGATTATTGTAGATAAAGCCAAGCTTACGTATCCTAACTAAATGTTGGAAAACGGAATTTCATATCACTCAACGTGACATTAGAACATCCAATAAGAATAGAAATATATGGAAGTGAGTCGTCTATTTACTTACCTAACGGTGAGATAGAAATGTTACATGCTTTGTTATATAATGGGTACAGTTAGGAATATTTGTGTATTCTTATGAAACTTGATTCAGACGTGATAAAAAGTGACATTGCTGACGATATGAACAATAATTTCGAGATATTTGATTAAGCTATAAGCTTATTCTTAGTCTGAATGATAAAAATCATTCGATTTCGAGGAAATCTTAATTAATAACTAATTATCGATAAAATGGCTTTGAACGATTCTTATCCATAGGTAATGTTATGAACTAAAAGATCAATTCTGCTCAGGTTACCTTTCGAGGTTCAGTCTTATGATTTATCGTGAATTTTCAACTTATAACAAGCTTGTAAACGAACACATAAGAATGCGATATCTACTACTTGATGTTCAGTTACCTTGATGTTCAGCTTAAATAAATTAGAACATGAGTGACTTTTAACTAATTTTACTGTCAGTTACTTTTATTTTAATAATTTTTGTAATCATTATACATACTTTAATAATTCATATGAACATATATTTAGATCCTTATGTAATAATTTTAGCTTGAAAATTTATAGAATCACATCTCAATCACGATAACGTGTGTATTAATTCTTATTTTTTACGTATATCTGATTTATTAAAACTTATTATTTTGCTCCAAACACTTTTTATTTAGTAAAATGAACAATACGAAATAACATTTCTTGCTATCTTACTTCAAATACGATCTTACGCTTCAATTACACTAGTGACTAAAGATGAAAATAATCTTCATAATTTAATATCGTTGAAGGTCTAGAATTTATTTGATTCCATTTTAAAATGAATCATGAGATTGCGTTCTCTGACAAGTCGCGGAAAGCGTTGCCCCAAGTTTCTGCCTCTGGTCATAATTCAGTACCGCAATTGCGCTTAATGAATCCCAGTCTCTTGCATACGCTCGCGTTTCCTATGCTCGTAAACAATAAAATATGAACGCGAACACACGTAGAAGAGAGCATGTATTCCGGAACTCTCAATTCTCCACTGGTGAAAATTCGCAACCATGGCTCGGTAACCCTAATTGACTCCATTTCCTACGCTACCGCCGAGCCAATTTTTTTTACGGACATTTCACGAATGCGTCACCGGCTGTTGGCGTTGGTAGATTTTGGTCCAAATGCCGTGCTTTTATTGATGTTTTTTATCTATTTAAAATCAGCGCGATTCTAATATTATAGTACGTATAAATAATCGATTTATGAATCTTCAATGAGAAACAAGGTTTTTAACTATAAGCTTAGTTTTCAATTAAAAATATAATTCCTGTTTTTATTTATGATTCGATACAAATTACGATTTTACCAAGAATTAATTATTTCCATTTTCCTCGTTTCTAGCTAATAGTAATTCTTTTTATCTCATTTTAAATCTTTAAACATTTAAAAAAATTTCAAATTGTTTGTCCAGAAGGGTCCATTCCGTTGCGATATTTGTATACACTAATGTGCTATAGATATTCGCTGTAATGATTTCTAATGAACAATGCCTCCCGTAAATCTCTCTACCCTGACTCCTTGCAAACGATCAACGACGTAACAAGAAGTGTTACTCGGTTCGATCCAACTCTCATTCACCACGGTACCGTCATTCAGCCGACGACGTAGAAATTCGAAAAACGGAATACATTTAATCTCTGCTTGCATATACGCATTTATCTGGCGGCTTACGTAAGGTATTTGTGTCGTACAGAGAGTCACCTTTACCGATCGCAAAACAAATTGTTAATCATCGAAATACGGCGTATCTCTTGACGTTACGTAAATGGTTTACGCACGCCAGACACCCGCGCACCGCGAACATACTTACATGTATACGTACAATAAAATCTCCACGAGAATAATACGAACATTATGTGAACAGATCACTATACATATGTGAACATTTAATTGGAACATCCTATAAAGTGAATATTATGGTACTGCATATACTTATAATTATTGTACCTTATGTATTACTAATAGATTCTGTTTCCTATATAAATGAGTATATTAAGTTTTCGTAAAACAAAGATTAATATTATAAAGGTGTTCTATGATAAACTACAGATATCATGGCTTAGCCATTACCATAGAGATAAAACAAGAAGAAGAAAGAAATTAACCGAAAACCACATATACGTGTCCAAAGGGGTCAACAAATAGGAGAGCATAGGTAGAACACAATAGAGTAGGATACGTGGAAGTGAATGAGTGAATAAACAAATGAATTATGTGTGCGATAAGATTTTAAGAGTTTTTTTAAGTTGCAAGTTATTGCAAATCATACTCTTGATAGTAAAGATGTACATGCGCGTATTGTATGTACAAATGTACTTGCCTCCGCGGGATGAAACTATTTAATAGCATGAAATCGTTGATCGAGACAATGTTAGATGAGAATCGATTTCGATGCGCGATCTAATAACGCCGTGATGGATCGGTTGCGAAGTAAGAGAGTTTATGTAACAAGGTTCCAAACATAGTCGTCCAGTCAGCCGCGGGCAGCTCTAGCCGCATTTTTACCAAGTGTCGCAACCTCTCTCGCCGAACCGAAAGCCTAAACGAAACGCTCTCTCATCCGCCACGGATCTGGTCAAGTGACACGGCTATTCCATAAATCGCGAGCGGTTCGACGCGCGAGTAAGGTATAGTTCATTGCGAAACCATCGACGGATTCGTGAAATGAATGTGTATGCATGTGTACTCGTTGCTGATTATGTCAGAATGATCGAGCGATTGGTAATCGCAAAAAAGGTGGGGCGATGTTTGGTAAAAACATTCCTTTTTAAGTACGTATAGGGTATTTGCATGTGTAGACAATTATACAATTATAAATAAGTTCTCGTGGTTTGTATGTTGCAGGCATTGTTCTAGTTGCATACAATTTTTGCATACAATAGAACACAGTTTATCCGAATAGTCTGCAGGAAAATAAACTCATTTGTTATGCTCGTTCTGTTGTTTTTAAGTTCGGAGATATCGATGTTCGAAGAATTATTTTCTATCCATTGGAATAAGAAAACACATGATATACATAAAAGCGTTCGTAATAAAAATTCGGTAAAAAAACTTCACTCATACATGAAATATATGTATATAACATTAATTAAAGCTGATTAACGGAATGCAGCAAGAAAGGAACGTTTAAAATCCCGCAGTCGGAAATACCAATAATGTTTATCAAAGTCGCGAACGCGATTCTGCGCCGGGAAATCCGAATGACGCTGCAAGTTCAATGACTACATAACGCCATTTATCATCGCGTGACGTGCCATCTGAGCGCTCATCGGTGCTCGGCACGCAGCAGGAAAATCAAACTTGTCGCCGCGCTAAACCAATAAAGTTTCTGTCAAAATAGTAGAACTTTTAAAAGCGGCCACGTAACCTAATAGCTTATGAGGAATTTTAAGCAGGAAGTTTGAAGAAAAAAAATTTAAGGGAAATGTCACGTATCAATTTTTTAGATAGTGTCCTAAAAACTATTTTATTCGCAAGCATCGTTAAATTTGATAAAAGTTTATGATTACTCTTCGATAAAAATTAACTCTGGATTTCGGACATTTATTACAAAGAAAAAATACTTGGAAGAATTGAGAATTCAAGCTTTAATTTATTATCTTATCAATTTTTATTTGAATTATAATATAGTTGCAGACTGCGGAGATCGAGGAAATGGTAATATTTCGCGAATATCACGCGTCTATCGTTCTGTTCAACGGGACGGTTTAAAAATAAGAGCGGATAAAACGGCGCGGACACCGCGAGCGTAACTTTATGTAATGAATGAGCGTGAATTAACGAAGCTAGAGGCATTCGGCCCGTCGAGCCGAGTCGACGCCAGACCGTAACCGATCAACCGAAGTTTTATTCTCGTCTCGACGCTGTTGTAAACAATTCGTTTTATCGAGATCACCGATCGCCGTAGAATCAGCGCGGCTGGCTTATGTAATAATCAGAGAGAATTCGCACCTTACATAATTGCGTTGGCCGAAGTCGAGGATCGACAGTTTAGGGAATGGTGAATAGATGTTAGCTGTCGATTTAACATATTAATGTGTATAGTCGACCGAGAAAAATCGATCAAGAAAGAAAAGTACATGCTGCGTTTAAAACGATTCTGTATAAATCTCTATGCATACGTACCTCTAAACCAAAAGGGCGATATTCGTGGCCGCAGTTCGCATAATTTGCATATTTTGTTATCCAACATCATCATACACGTAATTGACAGAGATCAATTTTATAAACGAGTAAAAATTTTGCAAATTCATTGATTACTTTAATTTAGAGTACTTTGGTAAGAATATTTTGCGAGAGTATATGTATAAGACAAACGGAAACCTGACAACATGGGCTGATTTCATGACTTTCAAAACTTTATTCACAGATTTTTGATATCGTTATTACATACTGTATTATGCATCTCAACTTGCCTACTTTTTACTCTTTCGCGAAGAGGTCAGTTCTTATTTTAAACTCTACATTAGTTTACGAACTATTATTTATTAAACAACGCGTCGGACATGAAATACCGGATTAGCGGAAGAATTTTAGATGAATGGATAGTTTTTGTGAGAATGAGTGAGATTTTCCTTACACAGACGCAGCTCCATTTATGTAAACCTGTCGATACAAACTGTTGATGTAACCAACAAATGTCAGGTTCATGTGCAACAACTATTCTTCGGTTAATTGGATACTGAATCTTGAATTCAGTTCTTCATGTATGAGGTTTTATTAAAAACTTGTAGGATATATATTTTATAAATTAAATACAAATTGACAAAGAAAGCATGTTGCGACAATAAAATATTTAATTAGATTATAGGTTGAATAAAAATAGTTGAAATGGGATTGAAACTGTTGAAGATTCGGGTAAACGCAAAGTAGTCGAAGCGAGAAATTCATATCTACGTCGTATTCATTGCACTTACCATATTGTTTGAACATCAACAAAAATGAATCAGAGCTGGCTACGTGACGATGAGCATGCGCAGAGACGAATTGAGACGAGACGGTACAGACGGGGTTAATTCTAACAAGAAGCGCTTGTTTCCCGTGAAAATTAACGCGAATCGTGACGATATCGTGACGTAACACTCGTTACGTATTAGATAAGAGCGGAACGTGATGTTTTCGCTGAAGCTTTGCTACTAGGTTTAGAGACATATAATCACTCCCACCTCAGAGTTAACATTTTTTATGTTAGACTAAACAACCTATAATAATATCCTACGAGTGTACATTCTTAGAATAGCAAAAGACTTATAGAATTTATTTAGTTTATTATTACGTATATATTTTATGATACAGGCGGTTGAAAATTTTACAAATTGCAAGTTCAATCGACAAACTTTCAATTTTTGCCAAATTTTGTTCAAATTTGTTTTTCTCTGAATCTAATGGATAGAGAGTGCTGAAAACTTGAGTAAATCTATTACTATAAGAGTAGAACACGTGAGCTTACTATCAGCCCGATCGACGAACATGAATTTTGAAAAGTTCTGAAGGGAAATTTAGAGTTTTTCTTTAGAGTCTTTCTTTTTCTTTCTTGTCCCTTTAGATTTCTTCGATTTTCGAAAACTCGTTGTTTCTCAGGATCTAATGCTGCGAAAAGTTTTGAATTCTGGGTAGATGTACTACTATACGAGTAGAATATGTGAGCATATTTTCAACCCGATCCGAAGACGTTTAGTTTTTTCTCCAATTTCGTTTTTCCCGGAATTTAATGCATAGTGGGCAAACGTATTACTATGAGAGTAGAACATGTGAGCATACGTACATACATACAGGTACGTGCTCTCCCAAACAAGCTTGGCCTGAACTTTACATAACACATGACTTACGGCTGCACGCGTGCGCCTCACGCACGTGAGTGAGCCGTGAGCCACGTACTTTACACGTAACTGGAGGGCCACGATAGCCCGACTAGAAGTCGCCGCCCGAGAATCTGACTACGGTTTATGTAACGGAGAATTGTGTTCAACCGAACTAAACAGAATCATCTCTTTTATCTCCTTTCTTCTTTCTTTTTTCTCTTACCGTTTTGTTTTCTACTCGTTTAGTCGGGTTACGCTTCGAATCAAGTTCACGCATTCGTGAAATTACACTCGAGGTTCTAAAATTCAAGGCTTCAAAAATATCCGAACGTGTTAACCATATATGGAATATCTACTGTCTTGTCTTTACGAAAAGGAAATTCGTGAAGATCGAAAAGATTTGTTATACCTGTTAGGTAATCAAGGTCAATGTTGTTACATAATTGACATGATAAATTTCCAGTGTGCGGTAACGGTGCAGATTAATCCTTATTAAAGATCAATCTTATTCTTTTCTCATTGAAGTAAAATTAATTTGGTAATAAAGCTTGGATTAATTGACTTGCATAAAATGGATCGATCTCTCGGACAGCTTTACATTATATGGTAACAGTGTAACCGAGTGCGAGAGAGAGAGAGAGAGAGAGAGAGAGAGAGAGAGAGAGAGAGAGAGAGAGACGCGGATCGAACGTTCGGTTTTTGCGTAACGGTGCCTCTCCACGGTGGAGTAAGCGGGAGTTGTGACGAAACTGAATGAGTAAACGTAACTGTGGGATTAGTCAGACTCTGCGCGGGTGATTTAGATCGCTGTTTAACTAGCAGTCGTCGTTAGATATTTGTCTTTGAACCGATTCTCAGAGTTCGTGCGGCTTGAGGAAGTTACGTAATTTAAACTTTCAATCGAGTGAAAAGAAAGATGAGATGATCGAGGATTCTTGTTTTCTGCCCTTTCCCAATTGTTTGATTCGGCAGGGACAGGCGGTAACTAACGTAAGAGTTGAGGGGATATACGGATCAATCATCGGTGAAGATAAGTACTTCGTGAAAATGCTTCATGTTTCACCAAGAAGGATTCTTGACTTACGAACTATTTTTTGTTAATTATTTTCGAGACATTTTTATGTTACGTACCGACAAATAAGAGCACATATATGTATATCCTAGAAAAGAAATCGATAAAAGATTAATATTTCTTAATGCCTACAATTAATTTTATAAGAAGAAGAGTTCATGAACCAATATAAATTTTGATCAAACGAATCTGAAGTCAGACAATGAAATATTTAATTCGTGAAAGCATTGAGGTAATTACCGAGTTGAATGGATATATATCTGTAATTTTTATAGATTAAATACTACTATAAATAATAATTTTTTTTATTTTGCATTCTATTAATAAGAACCTATGTTAAATAATTTCAGGTTCTTTCAATGTTCATAGCTACGATCTAGGAGTTGATCGAAAATTCAATTGCAACTCGTTAATCAAGCAGCAAATCATAATTCATTTCGCTTTTCGATCATAATAATCGTTCATCGATAACGCTGGGGATTGATTGCGTAACAACGTGCGAGGTCTAAGAATAGATGAAAAGGCGCCGCTTCATTAGTTAAATGCTGTTTCACAAATCTTACGTTAATATAAACGATAAGTGCATCGTAAACATTGATTTCGATGTTTAATCATTGATTAAGTTCATCGGCACCATTTGTCAAGAGCTTTAACACGTATCTTTCAGTCCATATAAATTGCCAGAAATTTTCAGAAAATAATAAGATATTATATATTTTTAATTTTTCATTAAACTTCACAAATAATATCGCTTCGAAATTAATTACAAAAATTTATCTGTAGTATTAGAAATGATATTTGTTTGAAATATAAGAACATAAGACAGAACAAAATGCGAAAATAATGTTACACCTTTTTTAAATGCATAAACTGTTTATTTTTTACCTATTAAGTAGAAGTGAGCTCAATTACCATTTTATATGAACACAATGAAAAATTCGAGTTCAAAATGTTTTTTTTACCAATGAACATCTATGCTTCGGAAATTCTCATTTACTGCAACTTTCAGACAGCGTATTTCTTACTGTTTCACTTTTCAATTTTCTAAAAGACGACGTTTCATGGGTACCAAGCTAATATTTGTAGGTAATACCATAGATCGTATTATTGTGAGCGTGAATTACGTAATGGGTGTTACGTAACGTATTTTCCAAAAGTGAAGAAACAGCTTGGATCATAATGATTTCAGCAACAGGACGCTCGACCGATTTCATCTCTTAGCTGCTTTCCTTCCCGACTCTCGGTTCACGAATTGCGATTTCCGTTTCAAGTTACAGTGCAACCTCTGTTGTACAATTATCATCGAGGGTATTTAGGCATATCGTGACGTCACTAGAACTGAAACGCATGTTTTCCACATTTAAAAAAGACGTGATGAATTTAAAAAGCTTGTGCACATTAAGGACAAGCGAGGAATCTTATCAAGAATTAAATGTTAGATTGCATTGAAATGAAGAAATACTATGTATTGTAATTAGTAGATTTAATTATTTCACCATTATTATGGATATCTAAAATACATATATGAACAAGTATATACAAATGGACACATATATTTTGTGTGAAATTAAAAGGTTCTGTATGGTGCGTATGGAGATAATTATTGACAGTTGGACATGATGAGAGGAAAGCATTTACTTTCCTCGCAATTAACATTCGCACCTGAAATGGATAGATGAGTGAAAACGAACACGAAAGAATGATTATTTGGTGGACGTAACGAATAACCTCGCGGCCACTTGCACAACGAAACAGGCGTCTGTACCTATCTTCGTAATAATGCAGTTACGAAAATGGCGCGATTACGTCTCCTTAGGCAACTCTGGCTGCAACGTTAACTTCTCGGTTCTATGATATTACGAACATTCTTTTTCGCTCGGCTCTGCTTCATTTCGATTGCCTCCGTTCCCCGAGTTTACGGTGAAACTCAACGATTCGATTACGTATATTCATATATTACCTTCGTTAGAGTTTCTTCTTCGCATATTTTTTGCGTTGATACGGCCATACCTACACACATCTTGCAACTTTGTTTAGGTCAGAAGGAAATAGGATTAGGTAAAAGTACCTATTATGAAACTTTCTTAAAAGTGCAAAATGAATACCAGATTTAAATAATTACAAGCGCGTAATGATAAGTCTGATAACCTTTTAAAAGAAGATGAAAATGAAGAATTATATTTTAGAATATTCTAAACAATTTTCCACGCTCTCATTGACTGACTCTGTATTTATATCTACAAATTCCTACAGACGCATAAAATTTCGAATTCAGTAATAACCGCACAGTGCGTGGGTATCCTCGCTACACGGTCTAATCATGAATTCAAATGATATTTCATCGATTCAAATTACACACCACGTTTTTCCGCCATTGTTCCGTCTGGGTTCCGTCTATCGATGTCCAACTCCGATGGAATTTCTCGACGTCGCGTTCGCTTTTCAACGCTCGTTATCGATATCATCGAGTCGTAATAACATCGACAATATTTCCCTGATCTATGGCAACGATAACCGTATCTATATTATCAGTTGCATTGAAAACACGATCCCGTTGTCTATATGTTAAGAAGTAAAGCCGCGAGAACAAGTAACCTTTTTCAAATTAGAATTAAACCTTTTTACAAATTAATTTACGTGAAAGTGAAACCAGTGTTTTAATCATGAAGTATCATATTTATTTACATAGGGTGTACCAAAATTAGTGCAGAACAATTAAATGTGATGAGATGATTTCTTTTCCGAAGAAAAAGTTGCTTGAGTGTAGAAATTTTTGTACCGAAAATTCTAACACAACATATCAACTTCAATGTAGTTACCAATGACCATATCAAATTCTTAAAGCATCCGACAAAATTTTAAGAGAACCCCGTGTACACCACTTCACCAAATTTTTGAAGTTAATTGAACAGAAATTCGTTTTGAAGTTATGTATCATCGAAGATCCCAATCCCTTAGGAAAGATTAGGAGCAAAGTCGTTCGAACAGCCGCCAATTACCGTGACTTTAACATTCGGTAACAGTTCTCAGGTTACGTAAGGGAGCCACGGCTGTACTAGCATGCTGCCGTTCCACAAAATTCGTGGTCGAATCCAAACGCGGCCGAATCGACTGGGGCCGATCGTAGAATTGACTATATAATGTATCAACGCTATGCAACGCGACGCAATAGCTCGGCTGAGCGACCGAGAAAATACGCAATCTTGTGCAACTTTGGTTGCAATTCCTCGAAAAACCAGAAACCGTTAATCGAACTCCCTTGCCTCGGAACGAGTACCACGCTTATACAATCGGTCTACACGGTGATACTGCTGCGACGCTTACGTAACCGGCTGTTTAACGTTTGAACAAATTCTACTATGTACACCGTTCATAACACGGTTTGATCGGTTTAATAAAGAGCGAAATTGAAGATTTAAGATGATCCCTAAATCAAATTAAAGCTCTTTATCGGGATTAAGTAACTTTGAGTCTATTATCAGAATTCTCATGAAGCTCATTCATTTATTGTTTTTAGAAAATCTCATTGTTTATTCAATGAATTTATTTTCATATTTTATCAAATGTTAATGAATTTATTGAAAACTATACAATGATCGAAAGTGACGATACTACGATAATTGTATTGATGAAAGAGCATTTAACAAATAATACAGTTTCAATAAATATATTATTTATCATTTTACGAACAAGAGCCTAGAGCAGATTATACATGGCCAAAATGGCTTATCAATTGTCATTCATGGCTGACCGAATCGCCTGACGAAAAGCTGCATGATCGGTTCCTTTATTGCTGAGATTGAGAATGGCAGAGGAGGATTGAAATTGATTTATAGCGACGATGTGTACGTAATGACACGCGACCGATTATTACACGCTGGCCAATTTGTAGCATGCAAATCGTGTTTTTCTGCGCGTCGAGTGGACAGATTAGAAGGGATTATCGCGATTAATCACGCTGTCAATTTAATCAAATAATGTTAACGATAATGCATTCGGATTAAACGATTTAACATGCACAGCCGAACGGATAACCGCACCTGTGCTCGAAT
>SHCU01000031.1:5282-24760 GCA_004307685.1 Ceratina australensis
ATATAGAGAGCACAGGAAATCAGTAATGGTTATCACGCGCAGTAGCGCTAGATCTGCGGAGTTATCTCGTTATTCCTGTTAAAAGATTCACTCATTAATATCCTAATTCTTACGTGTGTTGCGCAGCGGTTCAGGCAGCTTCGAAAACCTTGATGGATTCACTGAACGAGATTTACGAGAGTCAATGGACCGGACACGATCTTCTATACGTGCAAGCTCAAAATTTGGACATGCTGTGGCAAGACTTCACTCACAAGCTCGCGGATCAAGTCCTCGTGCCTCTTAACACGTATCAAAGCCAATTTCCAGAGATGAGGGTATGTTGTTCATGATCTTACTCGGGATACCGTTCCTCAGTAAACACATAGTTATAGCCCAAACGATTCTCGACCCACACTTGAGACTTACTCATGCAAAAATTACCTAAGCTCTCAACGACAACTTGTCAGACGTGTCACGTCTCGATCCGTACCGTATTTACTTTTTACTTACCGCTATTTCATGCGCGGACGATCGCGGGATACCTGTATCGACGCCCCTTCGAAGGAAACGTTTCTAAGTGGGCGCGCCGCAGCGTCGCGGCGCAACAGACGAGCACTTACAAAACGATACGTATGTTTCAGAAAAAGATCGACAAACGCGGACGGAAACTGGTGGATTACGACAGCCAAAGACACAATTTCCAGTCGCTGCAGTGCAATCCTAGGAAACGAGACGAGCTGAAAGTGTCCAAAGGAAAGGAAATGTTGGAGGAGGCTAAGCGTACATACGAACAACTGAATTCAGAGCTGCACGACGAGCTGCCTGCCTTATATGATTCGCGCGTTCTTTTCCTCGTTACCAATTTGCAAACGCTGTTCGCTGCCGAACAAGTATTTCACAGCGAGAGTGCCAAGGCAGGTGGTTCTCCATTAAATTTACTAACATCGTATCGCGCGTGCTCGCACGAATTCGTGCGCGCGCGTCGGAACGATACGCGAACGCAGCGATTTGATGCATTTTATACGCGTTCAAGGTTTATTCCGAGTTAGAAGCGATTGTCGATAAATTGGCCAACGAAAGTCAAAGGGGATCATACACGCTGAAGAAGAACACGGAACCGCAATCTCCAAAATCGCCGAATGCCAACTCCGCGTAAGTAGATCGCTGGTACACATTACCGCCGGGATATCTGGATAGCAGCGATCCAATAACGAGTTGTTCCACTTTCAGTTTAATAATCAACACGCAACCGGCTCAGAACAATATATCTCCAGGTAAGTATGTGCGAAACACGTTGTCCAGCCACGCGTCCATTGTGCGTTTTTGTTTCGTTTTCTATCCACTAACATGACAACACAGAGCGGCGCAGGCGGGTAGTCGGACGCCGCACGAAGACGCGTTCGGCGACACGTCGGTGGCTAACGCAGTGTAGTTTCGAGTGAGAGCTTTGTTGCGTGTTACAGCCGTCGATGATTCCGCTCCTGCAGTGAGAAACACATCGCCAACCACTCAATTAAACGGCAACGCTAACAGCAATGCTAACAGCAATGATAATTCTGTGAATAATCAAGACGCGTCTCCGCAAACCACGGTCGCAGCTACCACCAAGCAGCACAGAGTGGAAGAGCTGTACGATATCCCAGTGGGTAAGTAGCACGTCATGCGGGCGCGAATCAGTCAGCCGGTAATCACCTCGCCTTGAAAGTCCGATCGTCGATCCATTGCGCACGAACACACGGACCGACGATCCAAACTTTCGGCGCCCCGTCACGTCGAAACGGATATCTGAAAATGTATAGTTGACGCGGAATGTTAACATTCCTTAACAACTTTTATCTCATACAATTGCTCATAATTTGGTCCGTCGGAATCTAAATTTGATAACAAATGTTTCCATTTTTGTTTGCGATTAAATACGAAATACAGAAAATTATAAGCAATATTTTCAGGTAAAAATTGTTAGGAAATACTAATATTCCGCGCCAAGTATTTTCCGATAAAACGAACGGACGTACGCTCCGAAAGCAATGGCGAGCGCGTTCTCGAACGACCGATCCGTAAGCGGTGCAAGTCATCGAAACAGTCGCCGACGCGATCCGAAGGATCCGATCGTACGACGATCGCGTACCGAGAAGCACGTAACGGCGGAGCATGCTGTCGCCGATGCCAATGCAGCTGTCTGTCCCCTTTACGCGCGTGCATGGTCTTTGATACTGCAAGCGACGAATGAAATTCGTAGAATCGGCTGGCTCTCAATGGAACGTCGAAAGCTCGAGTCTTTTCAGACAGAGCTCCATCGTACACGGGTCCACACACGACTAATCGGGCGGATCGAATGATTTTAGAGGTGGAATATGAAAATGGTACCGATTTCTCTGTAGGGGCGACGACCGACAACTTACCACCAGGGGTTCTGTACAGAGTGAAGGCCACTTACAAATACAGACGCGAGGACGCGGACGAATTGTCGTTCGACGTTGGCGATATCATCCGCGTAGTGGAATACGACGATCCGGAAGAACAGGTTCGTGTCTCTCACGACATGCCGGCCGTTTATCGTCGAGGTCGAATACAACCAGATACCAATCGTTTCGAATTCGTTTCAGGAACAAGGCTGGTTGATGGGTATCAAGGAAGGTACGAACGAGAAGGGTATGTTCCCGGCGAATTTCACGAAACCCCTGTGAGGACTTCACCAAATCCGTTCGTCACGCTCCAATGCTCACTCACGACGTCGCATCCCGCGAGCGAAGAATACCTAGTCGCAATCGTCTCAAAGCGAGAATCTCGCGCGCAGTCATCCGAGTTATATCCGATCAGACACGTATGGAAAGAACGGGTGGAAAAAGTTAAAGGGGGTAAGACAGAACCAAGGGAACAGAAAAAATACCGGGAACACTCAACGAAAAGGGGGCATAAATCATACACGAAACGGGAAGAAAGGAAAGGGGTGCGCGCGTCAAGGACAGTCACGCCGCCGGAGAATGGACCGTGGAGAAGCGAAAGCACCCCAAAGTGCCTTAACCCAGCCACTGTCTGTGCCAACGTCACTCATCGTTTCTAATATACCGGGAACTTATCCTCCCATATACACATATATAGACTGTACGAATACGAAGACACGAACACGAACACACACACACATACATACACACGTAATAATCAAAGGAAACATTCAAATAACGAAATAATATATTGTAATGCATCATGCAGTAATATAAAACGTATCTATTAAATCAATAATATTTTATGAGACTGTAAATAGAATGATACATCTCAAGAGCAACTTCGTGGTCACGGAAAAAAATCGGTAAGAAACAATCGTTATAATCAGCGGATACTGTAAGTGGAAACGAGAAAACAACAATTATCATCAATGGCGTTGCGCGAGTGGTTTATTTGAGTCACGATTCGCGAAAAGAGTGATCGAACGGGACGCGCAAAAAAGCGGCTATATGACGGCGAAAAAACGAAACTTCACGGTACATTCGTCCGTAATCACGTCACGTTGCGTCACGAAGTAAAGAAAAAAGGACGAGAAAGAACAGAATTGGACAAGGACGGTCGCTTCCGTGTAGCGTCCGATAGACAAGCGAGAAGTCAGGACTTCGCGCGTCATCGGTTAACGAGTCAGTGAAAACAAATTCAGGGCAACAATGGAGCAGTCAGTGGTCACATGGTTCATCACCGTCACGGCTGTTATTCGAGCGAACGATAAGTCGTATCCGCGTAAGCTTGACAGAGGACCAAAACGCGTGTACATGTATATACAGAGTTGCCCGATGACTATTAGGACCTAGATTATCTCCGATTATTGTAAGATGTGTAACTTTGGTTAAATAATTGTTTTCTTAAATTTTATACATTCGGAGGTATCTAAGTGTTAACAGTTTTTAGATTACCCTGTACATTATATTTATTCTTTCAATCGTCCATTGCGATCGAAGACCTCGATTAAAGTGAACGAACGATTTCTAAAATCAGCCTTTATCATGGAAGAACACACATGGATATAGAGAGTGATCTTTTCTTTGTCTAGCTGCGCCATGTTATATTATGTTATGTTATGTTGTTGACGTTGTTTATCGTATTCTGCGCCGATAGACAAGGATAGCAGACCTTCTCGATGGCATGTTGTCTTTCTATTGCATCCACGTAGCCACTTACAGAACACTTCCAATACCAGATGCCAAACGCCAAACCGAGGAATTATCGAAAATCAGCCCCTCAACTTATACATACTATCGTATCATATTCGTGTGGTCCGAGCATGGGTAAACTTCGCCTAATAGAGAGAGAGAGAGAGAGAGAGAGAGAACGAAATATCAATGCGTTGCTCTTGCTCCTGCTAAACTCATATCAGAGAGGAAATGACAGTGCTCACTCCCGGGTTTTTGACGTGCCAAACTCAAAAGTGCTGCTTAAAACTTTTCCGAGTTGGCATCTTCTATTTATTTCAACGCAGGAGAAACTATTAAAGAGTGATAGAGCCCATCTAATGGTTGGTACAGCGAATGGATTGTCTGAACGAACTGCCATCGATATCAGTTTCATCTATTTCGTACATAATATATTGTAAAAATGATTAAATTCTGTTTAATGATTTATCGGAAAAGAATTTTATTTCAAAATCCTGGACCGAATGATCACTTCCATTTTTTTCGCTTGGTACTGCATCCACAATTTCGAAATCAAGCGAAGAAATACGAATTACAGATGAGAGGAAGCGAAGATTTTAGAAGATTAGACTGTATCCATAACTGTATGACTAATACGATATAATTAATACATGAATGAGAATGAATCTTGGAATTTTTATCTCACAACCTGTGTCCAAATTGTTAATCTTGCGAGTCGTTAACCCCTTTGAGATGCCCGAATATTCCTGCAAGATTATCGAGAAGTAAGAGAGGAACATATATGCAACTTCAACTGTAATTATTTGGGAAATAAAACTAACGATAAAAGTACTTCTCCACGGCTCTCGTTATACGCTCATTCGTATTCGATCGCACAGGAAATCATCATCGGCAGCTCGTGCCCTGATGAGTTCTCTTCTTTCGGTGTACATTACAGAGATGCCAGATTGAAAATGGGAGTCCTCAATTGAAGTTGGTTCATGTAGGTACGGGAAAGAATAGGAAAAGAAAATCGCATGCGACAGCGCTGTTTATTACAGCAGAACCTTTGCAATAATAAGCTGAATTATAAACTTGAACAGAAAAGTGATGGACGATGGTTCAGTGAACGTTAACAGTACCGCGAGAGCTGCGCGGAGGAGCCATCGCGCAAGTAAAATAAAGCCAGCTGGTAAGAGGTTGCGGTCTATGAATTTCTTTAATTAAAAACTTGAATTAATTGTGAATGTTATTGTCAGTGCATTCTCCAAGTTACGGTATCACAACACATCTGGATGACCAATCGAGGGCATCTCAACTCAGAATCGAACACCACACGAAAATATTCGCTTCTATGTGCCCTGATGAGATTCTCGATTATTACGACGATTACAATACTAGGATGTATTACACCACTTTGATGCTCGGTGATGTATCAGGTGCGAAAAATCGAAAAGAGGAAGCAGCGAAATCTGTACTCAACTCTAAATGATAATATGTGCATTTAATTAATGTCGGTACTTGCACCAAGTGGTAGAGTTTTATTTTAAATCTGAAAAGAAATCTCTTCCAAAGGTTTTACGGATCTTACGGAAAAGTATACCAAAGCAGGAAAGGGTGGGCCTTCAAAATTAACAGAAACCTTGAACAGTTACATCGGTGCGATGGTGCAAGAAATACTTTCTCACAATGGGGACGTATTAAAATTTTCCGGGGACGCGTTCATAGTAATGTGGAAGCTCCACGAAGGAATGGTGATGAGAGACCTAGCAATCGAAGCGATGCAAACTGCTTGCATCATTCAGAAACATTTCGGAACTTATGACACAGAAGTCGGTGTCACTCTCAGAGGTTCATTCATCGTGTTCTATAGATTTTTCTACGATGTACTTTTTATTGTTCTATGAATGTGTTAATCCGAATTTTACAGTTAAATTAGCCATTGCCTCGGGAAAAACGTACTTCACCTCTATAGGGGATCCAGAATCCGCGTCTTACTATATTATCACTGGGAAACCAGTATGGGATGTGAAATTTGCCGAAGGCCTATGCCGGTAACAAATAAAAAGAAAATAGTACCTACATTTATTCAGGACAATGTAGAATTCCTATGAAAAGAAAATAGTATCCACACTTATTTAAGACAATGTAGAATTGCTGTTTTTATTCGCATTATCTTAGAGGTGGTGACATATTGGTGGCACCCAGCAGCTGGCAGTGGGTGAACCCGAACGAATACATACATGAAACTCTACCAGATGGTATTCACACTCTTATTATAACTTGCTCCAGCACGTGGTATCAAACCAGAGAAGATGATCCATTAATCAGCACCGATGGTAGTACTAAAGAAATAAACTAAATTCTCTTCCATGTAATATTCGTTAAATAAATTGTTTTTTATAAAGAAGAAGAAGAAAATGGAAATATGCCGGAAGTGCTTCGGGAACCAATCTATATATCTAAAACAGTACTTGATCACGAGTCTCAAATCGCGTTGTTAAATCTAGCCGGGGATAATTACCAAGCTGACTTCAAGCAAGTCGATTATAGCTGTAAGTAAATGAACGCGTTTCGAAGGGAATTCGATGTTTAAAAAGATGCGTTTCAGTGCGGCCAAAGATTATAAAGATAGCAAGAGCTCGGTTGAAAGGAGCTCTGAGAAGTTACATGCTGAGGCCAGTGATTCGGTCCGTGGAAATGGACGAGCCTCTGGAGTATTTGACTGAGATGAGACAAGTGGTGATTCTGTTCATCAACGTGATCACCACGGACGTTGGGAAAAAGACATTGATCTCTTTGGTGGATTCTGCTTATAAATTAGTTTGCAAGTAAGCTCACTTCCATTTGTTCTCCATCAGTGATTTCATTTAATTCCCCTTTCGATTTCTCGACGAAGTATCGTCGTTGGAATGCATGGGTGTGTCAACAAAACGTCCCTCTTTGACAAGGACCTCATGTTTCTCTGCGTGTTCGGTTTACGCGGCGACAAACACGAACTTGAGTCGCAGATCGGTCTGAGATGCGCGACAAAACTACGGACTGGTCTCTTAGGAATGGAGAATATTAAGTCGGTATCGGTGGGTGTCACAACGGGAATGACGTACTGCGGGGTTGTAGGACACATTCTGCGAAGGGAGTACACTGTAATCGGGATGTCGGTGAACAAGGCTGCCAGGCTTATGGTTGCATATCGAGATAAAGTGAGAACTTTGATACAAATGATCAAAAATCTATCGTAGCTTTTATTGTATGTAGTTTTGCTATTTATGGTGATTTAGGTTGTTTGCGATCGAGAAAGTTTTCTTCATTCTCATCTCGAAGCCAAACATTTCATTCTACAAGAACCGAGATACTTGAAGGGAATCACGAATATTGGTCCCATATACGAGTTTCAGGAACAGGCCAAGTAATTGTTCTGAATCTACTTGAAGAAACAAGATAACTGATTTTCGTTGTGACATATTAGATATGCTGCGACTGATCTGATTTGGAATAAGTATCCTTTGCTCGGTCGTGACAGCGAGCTTAAACTTTTTGAAAGTATGATGAAGGAACTGTTGGAGCATTCTGCTAAGAGCAAAGATCAACGCGGGGATCGGCCGGAATACAACACGTTGATCATAAAGTAATTTCAAGCGAATTATCAAACGCATATTATCAGTAACCAAGTATAATCATTGATATCTGATAACATTAGTAATGGTAGACATTTTAATTGTGATTATCAAGGGGCGATCCACGAATAGGGAAAACGAGATTGCTAGACGAGTTCACTCAAAATATTCCGATGGGGACGCCTTGCAATTACGTTGCTCTGCAAGCGGAGGATGCCGAGGTTGACAATTTATACTTTTCAATTAAACTGTGCACTCAATTAATTATTACATGCTATGCCGGATGAGTCTTGTAACATGATGACCTCCTAAGATCAACAAAATGTTATTTATCTCTTAGTATAGGCCCCGTACAGCCTGATACACTTAATATTTTCGATGCCTCTCGGTTTTACCCCGACTTCGACGCGAAAAGAACGCGAGGACAAACTACTGATGCGATTAGGGAAAGTAAAGCGCACGCATTTCCTCTGCGTTCTTAATCAACCATTCAACGTGCGGTTCGCGATCACCCAGCGGTATAACGCCCTCAATGAGATGGAGAAATTGAAAGTTTTGCGAAAATTCCTGTTGAAACTGATGAAAGGCTGTTTCGAAGAGTTATGGGTGGTGCTCATAGACGACGCGGAATACAGTGATCAAGAATCTTTAGAAATATTCGATGTACTCACCAAAAGAGATATGATATTTTTCGTACTGAGCATCGGAAGAAAAATGGGCACAGACTTTCAGTTGTATTATAGTTTTCTGTCTAGAGGAAAGGTAATTCATTTCCCAAATACAATTCCATGGCAGGATAATGATATCGAATTGCTTATTGCAAGGTGGCTGAATTAGCTGGGATAGATAAATGGTACCACGCGGGATTGGCTTGCCAAACGCTTAATGTGAATGGCCTACCAGCGGAGCTCGAAAAGTGAGTTGCATTCGAAAACAATAAACGTCTTATTGACACTTATTCAAATTAAAGACTCATACAAGAGAGGAGTTTTGGGAATCCTGGATGGATCGAGAGCTATTTAGTGAGTCTCCTTCAAGTAGGTGGTCTGGAAATAGTGAATATAACGAAAGGAGAAGCGAACGACCTCGGCTACGTACTGCCTCCTGTAACTATGCTAAAAAGGTTTAATAAATTTATTTAAATTTATCACGTATAAAATTTTCGTATCAATATTTATCGCAAATAATTTTGAATTAGATTTGTCTCGAACAAGTATTCGGCTGGAGCCAATCGCGATTATCGAAAGGACAGGTGGCAGATGTATAGGGCAAGCTACAAAGTACTTAGTTAAATTCTATCAAAAATTAAAATCTATACATAAATAAAAATTGGAAAATATTTTTGACTGTAGGACAGCATGCTGTCGTTATTGGAAAAGCCTGTTGACAATGCTGTAGAAAAGAACCATTTAAGTGTCGATAACGATGAGACGATGATTGCAGTTTGTAATATTTCGGAAACTTTTACATACGATGACGTTGACCCAGAGATCACTATGGACGGTAAAGACAAACCCGTCGCAATAGATGCACAGTTATATTAATTATTAATAGAACTTACCTTGTCGAATCAGTTATGATTCTGAAGTTGTTCGACTCGTTGACCCCACTTGACCAGCTTCTTTTAAAGTGCGCTTCTGTGATTGGGGAAACAGTGAATAGGCACATGTTAGAGAGCTTGATGACGATCACGTCTAAGAGAGATATCGGACTCGGTAGTATATTTTTTTTAAAAGCGGTTCATTATCCTAAAAAAGTATCCGAGTAAAGTATTCGATTTTTTAATATAATTTTTCGCTGTAATTATGAGTATAATTTGTTAGCGGTTTCGAAGCTTTTTGAAATACGAGTGTTCGGCTGTGCGATCGGTGATTTTAGCCAAAATACGGGGCCTATAATATTCATTAGAAACATGAGAAATCCTAGTTCAGAGGTGGACGTTTTTTGCAAGTGCATTGGCCTCAACATCCCCGGTATTAATTTCAAACATTAATGTACATCATGCATAAATCGTCTTCTACAAAAATATTTTAAATGCCTAAATAAAATCTGTATGTTCTTAGCGGAACTGGAAGATCTGCCAAGATACGCTTCTTGCGGTTTGATGAGATTCAAGATGACACTGTTTCGTGACACTACTTATCGGTACTTATCACGTAATTATTAAAAATCGTCGAGCCTTTATTTAAGCAATTCTGAATCAAGGTTGCTCACGGAAAATCAGAAAATGGAACTACACAATCAGGCATTGAAATATCTCCAACAGCACGCAAGGCGTTGCGTTTCCTGCGGACAGGGGCAGTTCGCCAGGTTGTTGGGAAAAGTGTCGACGAAGGAGGATAGGAAAAAAAGAATCACCAGTATAGACGAGATGTTCGATATAGAATACGACTCTGCCTCGAACGAAGAAGAGGTAGAAAAAAGTAAATACTTACGATATAAAAAATAAAGGTGCTTAGATATTAGGTATCGGATCGTGTTAATATATTATTCTGTTCACAACTCCAGAAGTCAAACCATATTTTTCCTGTCTGAGAATATTTCGACCTGAAGAAAGAAAACCCATGCCCACGTTCTCAGATGTAGATTTCACTAGTTGTCTGTGTGACTTAATACTGATGACAGTGTATACGCAAATTCTCGACCATTGCCGCGGCATTGGTACGAAATGCAGAGTTCCCGAGGCGATAATATGAATATTATTGTCAACCCAATTAATGTTCTAGGCAAAACTGAGATGACGCTAACTGCTCTACTAGAATTTGCAGAAGTCTGTTTGATGACTTATAATATACCGCAAGCACGCAAGCTTCTAGCGGAGAGCGAAGTCCTCCTTGGCGAGGTAAATATCATCGATAATATCTGTTCGTTTTGTAATTAATATTTTGTACATGTATTACTCTTACTTATTTCTGTGTAAATACATAAAATCAGTAGACTAATGATTATGATTAATTCTTAAACACCTACATCAAACATGAAGTTGTTCCATTCGAACGAAGACGAGTTAGTCCTCCTTCCCTACCTTTCCGCGAGAATTCAAACCCTACAGGGTCACTGCTTCCTCGAAAGTGGCTCACTTTTCGAAGCCGAGCAAAGTCTCTTGATAGCATTGGACAACTTGGGTTACAAATTCCCAAAAATGGAGATGATGATCGATTTGAATTCAATTTTACAAATGATCGAGCTAAAATCGAGATTGATCTGCATCAAGGCTTGGGAGTTTGACCCTAGTCAAGATGACAGTAGCGTGAATTATACCGAGCAACTGGCGAGGTGTCTGGTACAAATGTTTCAACTCTTCAGGGTAAACTCATGGTTTATTCATAGCAAGAGGGAAGGATTGAAAGAATTCTCACGTAATTATGTTTTAGATTAAGGGAATGAAAAGACACGCGCGTCTGGCCGCGATCTGGGGTCTGAATGCAGCGTTGGAGTCGCATAGAAACTTGTCAGTTATTTGCGCGTCGTATACGAACATGCTGATCACTGCGCACATGTACATAGACCGGTAAGATTTTAATTAATAATTAGTCGGTTCAATCGATCATCAGATCGAATTTTTGTTCAGGCACATAATTGCAGACTTGGAGCAAAAGAGCATTAATTTCTGCAACGATTGTAAGGAAACGCTCGAAGCTCAAGAGCTGAATGCAATCGCCGAGCTTTACGCGGGAATATTCTTTTCCCGATGGGTAAGGGGACTCATCACTAAAGCCACGCAAATTGGATTTATCTGCTGTAGAATAGCCAACACGATCGGATCCACATTCCTGACCTTATTGATAGTACCTCGATTAGTTCACTTGCTTATGATCGCTTGCCGTCACTCGGAAGTGGTCACTCAGCTCAGAGAATTAGGTAATTTCTAATTGTATCTTCTTGTTAAATGCTCATACTATGGAATTATAATGAATAATAAATTATAGAATTTTCATCGTTTCACGATTTGGATAAATCCGGACGGACTTGGTATTTCGCACTTTGTGCTGACGTACATCTGGATACCGGATTAACGATCGTCTCGTTCCAAACTTGCGAACAATACTTTTTACGGGAAGGCGAGCAAATGATTAGTCTGTACGATCCAGAAGCGGAAAGACGATACTTCACGTCCATGTGGCTTTGGTACATACGTTTCCAATTTATTTCTAAAAATCAGTTCGCAATCAGTTTCTATCTATGAAATATTATAATGGCGCTTGTGGAGAATATCTTAGTTTTCCTTTAATAAACCTACTGATGGTTTTTCTATACTTCTCTTGATTGAAATTTCCCTGGAAGGTGTATTAGAACCGAACAATGGGAAGCTGCGAAAGTATGGGCCGGGAGGACCGTAGAGAGCATTCCCATTATGGACGAACAAGTAGTAGCGGCCACGATTACTTCGTTGAAAAGGCTCGAAGGTCTATTAATCCTTTATGGTAATCAATTTTCATTATCTCAAATGTTTCGATTATAAATGTTCTACGACGTATTATAATCATCTTTCCACAGTGCACAAAACGAACAGCAGAAACGCTGAATCACTCGTGACTATGACGGAGATAAATACGATGTTTAAGGATATACAGAAAATTGTTAAGATCGTGAAGATCGCATTACCCAGGTAAATAAAATTATCGCGATGCCCTTATTCACGTTATATTGGACACAAACGTATTGAATGATTCCAGATACATATTAATGAAGGCGTACTATTGGATGATAAGATCTCGGAAAAATAAAGCGATGAAGCTGCTGAAAAATTTACAGAAACTATGCCAAAAAATGGAGAATACTATGATTTATTTATGGGCGGTTCACTGTGAAAATGTCTGTACATGTCTTTCTGAAGACAATGGTTTGAGAACTTCGTTAAACGCATAATAAAATTGTTCTTTTTCAGGCTTGGTCAGGCGGGATCTCATCAGTGCAAATAGATATGTGGAGGGACGTAACGACCAGTCAGATGCTGGCCCAAGGAGACATGGACAAAGAAATTAATGTGAATGCTTCGAATATGATTATGTTCACCTTTCCCTTACCAAGTTATCTTTACTAATGATTGTTTATTATTAAACACGATTAAAATAATATTTCCGGGTATAAGTAATTCCGATGCAGTAATCAAATACGACTAATTGTAATATAATTAATTATGTGAAGTACTTCTTGATGATAGAAATAAAAATTTGAATACATAAAACACATGATAGTGAAATGTGACTGTCTTTTTGCATTTCGATTCAGATCGTTTGGTCAGCTGATACGATTAGATAAAATTGTAGTATTAAAACATAATTAAAAAATTATCAATTTAAGCAGAAGTAATTCTATATAAACGAAAATGTCTGCTCCTTGCAACACGCCGGTTGGAATTATTCATCCCAATCCCGTCGAGTACAATTCAGTGCGTATTAGTATCAATGAATGATGTCCACGTAAAAGTAAAATAATGTTCTAACAGGTCTGTTACTCATCTCTCTGCCCTTTCGTCCCAACAATGCCTAGAGGTTTTGCCCGATATTACAACAAATATCATCCATACACGACATTGCGAACTGTTTGCCTCAATACATGTCCCCCTTATAGTAAGACATTTTTATCGTGCAATGCAAGAAGAATAAAATAACTAATAACACTATATTTTTCCAGCTGCTAGTACATACAGATGTTAAATCGAACTTAAAATGTGAAATGTTGTGCAGTAAATAAAAATTGAATTGTGTAGTGTTACGTACGAAAATCTTGTTGTGAGTTGAATAAATCAAAATTTTAATGAATTAATTAACAGTTTATTTGAATACATTCTGTTCTACCATTCTCTACGTTTACTCTGTGAAGCACTAGTAATAATCCATGTTTTATATTCTGATTTCATTCTTTCTACTTGATTGTGCCTTGGCTTTACCTTGCACTTTATGTAACGCCTATCATTTTTATACAACAATTTGCAATGTCTACACCTCCTGTGTAATACAGTTTTCATTTTTAAACCAGATACGATATTATATGTTGGTGTTGATGGTTGAAGCAGTAGAGAAGTAGTCTTGTTTATAGAAGTACTTAAGAAATTGCATGGAGATTGCTTGGTACAAATATGATGAATATCACGACTTATAGTTGTTATAAGTCCTGTTGATACTTTCGGGGTGATAGTCCCAACAGTACGATACGCAGTTCTGACTACCGAAAGAAGGTTCATTGTTTCTGTAACAATATTTAGATACTTTTTAGTTTGTTTCAAGAGTACTGGAGTATACAAAAAGCAGGGCTCTAACCTCAGAGAGGAATGTATTTAACTCACCGACTCAAGTATGAAATAGAATCAAATTTAACGATCTAACGAATGTTAACTTAATGGGATAGAAAACGTAACATTACATGCAACTTATGTTGCGATCCTGACTGCGATCAATTATCATTTGCTCTAATAAATTTCTGTTCAAACCCTGTGTTATACAGAAAGTACGAAGTGTACTAGATGTCCACTCGGAGGTGCCAGATTGGAGACGGGAGCCTGCAAAATCAGCCCCTTTACTTACGCACACTATCACACGATTGCATGCTCCGAGCTCGGGTAAACTTCGGCCAGTAGAGAAAGAAAGTGAAACATCAATCTGTCACTCTTGCACTTGCTAAACGCATGTCAGAGAGAAAATGATGAAGCTATGTCTCAAATGGCTCCCGTCTCGAAGTCACTACGTTACAGAAGTATGTGTGTAAAACGCGCGAACAAATAAAATTGATATAAATACTTGTAAATATAATTTAAAGAACTCAGGCGAGAAATAGGAGAATCAGTTAAAAATTTAGCGAAATTATCACGAATATCAGATCTGAATTGCAGGAAACAGAGCCGCAGGCCAGCTGTGGCCGTTGGTTGAAGCGCAAGTCAGCTTTCGACAAAGGCTTTCCTTCCTATAGCCATTTTTATAACGTAATAATCATTGCATGGCTGTTGTATAGCCATCAGCGAACGTGTTCGTATAATGCACTAATAGTGCACTTCTACGTTTATTACGTTCGTGTTATATCTGTAGCCGTTCGGCCGCCATAAGATCCGAATAATACCAACAAATCATTTCGACGTACCCGTGTACATCTTTACGGAATCCCGTACAATTCTCGCGTAACAAAGCGCGGTTATCGTCAATACTACTGTGAAATCATTCAGGCTTCCACTACACCGAATCGTGAGTACAATTATGTGAATTTCTATTTACATACGTATATATTGATGTCTCTGATTTCCGTTCTACACATCTACAAAATCATATCAACTATCGCGATACTAGCTCTTTGCCGCGGATATTTGATGTTAAACACTCGGATGCCTTTACGTGAATCGGTATCGAAACATCTCTTGTTAGAGGATCCCTACTGTCATAATTAAAAACACGTCGTCGACGTTAATGGCGAACTGTTGTATTCAAACACAATTCATAATATTTCGAGGAACGCAAATATACTATAAGTAATCGATACAATTTGAAATTCTTATGCATATTCAATGAGGAATGCGATCTGCTACCGATGATTTCGGTGCATTTTATTTGACCTAATTTGGCTTTGTGCAAGCTGAATCTACGAAACATTTCTCCATAATCTGCACACTTTTGTGCGTCAGTTATCCAATAAAAGGATAATCCTTTTTTAAAAATTGTACATAGATTAGTTTTATATTAGTACTAATAAGATATGTATTATATTTGATTTATATTATATTTTATCCAGTACAATTTGTATTGTACGTCTGTTATTTAAGATACATTTATGAATGCAACTTTCTTCTAAGTTGTACATCTCATGTATTACGTTTCACATTTTATGGGATATACACATACGGTTATATTTGTTTACGATCATACGTTTTAATGATATTACAATATATTTGACTAAGGTGTTACTTGATAGAATTTTATTCGATCGAGTCTCTCTGTCTCCATACCCACTTTTCCCTAAACATATATTTTATCTTTCTAATAAGTATATTATATATTCTTGTAATATTGTGTAATAGTGATTTATTATAGTCGTTTAACTTTCAGCATTGGTTGTATCTTTCAAAGTTATCTGTTATGCCTAAAAAAGTACTGCTGTTAACATGACACTCACATCCATAAATCAAACTCAGTGTTAAGAAGAAGAAAACATATCGATTCTACTTTGATTGCATTAATTTTTAAATGGACAGAATTATGAGAGAATCTGCCTGAGAATTAAAATTTGATTTACAATTATTTACTATGTGCATGTTTCGATATAAACCTGCATTTACCTACGTGTTAAATATATATTTTATATTCTTCTGTGTTTAACGTTTTATTCGTTCACCTGTTCCATTTTTATAATTACCAAAAGTTTACATATTAATTTCACACGACGTTGCTCGTTTATAGAAAATCCGTCGACATTTATGTACACAATTAAGTGGATGATTGTTGTGTATCATGAGGAATAAAAATAAAATGATAGATCTATCATTATACATTTTTTTTAAACATGTACATGTTGCTGTAAACTCTATAACAATTTTCTTTCGAATACAAAATAGCGTCCGAACGGACTGCGGCCCTTAAAACACATTTGGAATGCGCTAGCAAACCATTTGCTAGAGAGAGGGTTTAAAAATGCAAAATTGGAACCAATGGCAACTTTCAACTGGTGCTGTTGCTACTCCAATGCCGCAGCCACCAGTTGGCTACGCTGCACCTGGGGCAGATCCTATGGCCATGATGCAAGCGTACATGCAGTATTATAATCAGCCAGTAAGTATCTTTTTTTTATACTATGTCAGAAAATGTATTGAAATATATTGAAATTGTATTGAACTGATAGATAATTATTTATTTTCAAATTATTTTGGGACATAGTAAATACTTTTCACGTAAAAAATGATTGTAAGTCATTGGAATGGGATTGTATTATTTTATACATCTTTGTTAGGCACCAAGCGGATACACGCCAGAGCAATGGGCCGCGGCTCAGCAACAAAATTGGGCCCAGTGGCAACAGTGGCAACAACAGTATCAACAGTGGCAAGCACAGTACGGGGAGAAGGTATATAAAAGATACATTTTACAATCGGTTAATCTTCGAACAAAGTAAATGACTTCTTTGATTATTTTATGAGATCAAAATTTGTTCCAGTATCAGGAAACAGTGAAGCGGATGTCGAACCAGAATATGGGTTTAAGCGGTCAGATGCCTCAGTTACCGGTCGTGCAACCACCGCCACCCCTTCCAAAAGAAGATACGAAGCCGCCGTTGCCTCCAAGCACGACGAACACGTATCAGTTTACAAATATGCCTCCGCCTCATCAGAACAATCTTCCATTATTTCCAATTAAGCAAACCGCGAACGCGCAGAACTGTCCTCCGAACCCGCCATTACCCCAGAATCAGCCGCCGTTACCTCCCGACAGTAATAATAGCAACGAGAACAATTTAAAACGCAGTGGTAGTTCGATTAGTGAATCTAGTAGTGCTAAAAAGTTGAAGATCGAAGACGAAGAGGTCACCGAGGCAGAGAAAACGTTCGACGCTCAATTCAAAGAGTGGGAGGAACAATTTAATAAGTGGAAACAGCAGAATGCTACTCACCCAGATAAGGTAAGTAATATTAAAATTATTATCGAATAGAAATTATATCGAGAAGGGTAAACGTCGTCGTACAATCGTGGGCGATCGAATTAGGTGTTTCCAATTCTTTTGAAAATGAGATCATTTTGTTGCAGAGTCAGTACAAGCAGTATGAAGAGAAGTGGACATCTTGGCGAGAAAAGCTCATCGAACGACGAGAACAAATGCGTAAGCAAAGCAAAAAGCAAAAACAGGCTGCGTCTAAGATGGACATTGAGAAGAAGAATTTACCAGGCGATGACAAGATAATGAACATATTATCGAACACGGAGAATCAAGGATTGATCAACAATCTATTGGGTATTGGGAAAACGCTTGGTTTAACTGGGAAACAGAATGCCAATATACCCCCACCGCCACCTCCACCACCAACTACAGATGCAACCACGTCTAATACTCAAACGTCGTCGTCCACTTCCCAGACAACATCGAATCAGTTACCACCGAACATGCCTACGTCGTCGTGGAACTCTCAGCAGTGGTCGCCGCAGTTTAACGCTGGAGGGAACGCGCCTAATTTCCCGAACTTCCAGGCTATGACCGGGGTACCTCCACCTCCATTTTCCATAGCAAGCAGCACACAAATACCGAATTTCACGCAGCCACCACCGAATTTCTCTGTGCCGAATTTCTCTCAGCCACCGCCAGGTTTCAACGATGCGCGACATAACAGTAATATTCGAACACAAGTCCCGCCGTCTGTACAAGGAAGGCCTATGCCATTCAGACCAACCCCTGATGCTAATTCGATACACAAAGAAGGCACGAATCAGAGCTCCATGAACAACTTCGATCCCCCAGGTAACTTCGGACAGAAAGAAGGAATGTCAGCCGAGCGTTTTGCACGAGACGACCATCGAGGACCTGAGATGGACCAATTCCGAAGGGAAAATAGGAATTATCAGGAACATGGAAATAATCAGTTTAATCAGCAAAAGATGAATTTCAACGATAGATTCGGGAATGATAGATTCGGTCCTGGAAATAACCGATGCGGTCCACCGAACGAAAGATTCGGTCCAGGAAATGATAGATTCGGTATGGGCAATGATCGGCTTGGAGATAACAGATTTGCTCCTGGGAATGACCGTTTCGGAAATGATAGGAATGAACCTCTTAACGATCGTTTCGGACCGAACAGTGATCGATTCGGTCCGAATAATGAAGCTTGCGGACCTGGGAGTGATAGATTTAATAGGAACAGTATGGAACGGTTTGAGCCGAAAGATATCGCAGACAAACGTGATAGTTTTCCGAACACGTTAAGGAATTTCAATAGAAACAATCAATTCGAACCGTCAGATAAATTTGCACCTGAATTAAAAAAACTTATGGAGAAACGAAGAGCTGCGATGGATGTGTTCAAACCGAGTTTCCTCGAATCGGATAAGAACAGTAGTGTTGGTTCATTGAGTGAAAGCTTTAAGAAAATTACAGGTGACTCTCCGTTTGGGAAGTCTGGGAGTAACTTCGGATCTCGTGGATCTCCCAATGTTGGACAAGCAGGACCCGGTAACTTTAGAATGCCTCAAGGAAATTCGGAGTTTGCACCACGTAGTGCGATGGAAATTGCACGAAATATTTCCTTCAACGAAGACCTAGGTCAATTCAGGGGACCCAATACTGGTCCACAACAATTTATGAATGCTGAAGCTAAACACGAAATGTTGAATCGCGATAATGATTCGAACATGGAAATGAATCGTGTAGTGGAACAAACACCGGTAACTAGTTCTAGCTTGCTTGAACAAAACGTTGATAACGTAAAGGAAGATAAGAACATTCCACTATTACAAAAGTCATCTTGGTCCGATGACCAACCCTCTGAGGATAATTCACTGCAAAGGGACACGGCTAAAGATGAGAATTATGGCTCTTCCGAAGTTTCAAGTACAGTTAACGCAGCAGAAAATAAAGAATTACAGCAAGAACAATTAAATAGCATTGATAATATTAATAAGACTGACGTGCTACCCTTTATGAGTGAAAACGATCCGAAGCCTGAAGACTTAAACATGGAACCTCCACCTGAATTACCTAACTTAGGTCCTGTGATCGATGCAAGTGAATCTTTAACGCAAAGAACGAACGAACTTTACGACATGAAAGAGTCTTCCTCGAAATCTTTCCCAAA
>SHCU01000031.1:24781-42161 GCA_004307685.1 Ceratina australensis
AGAACGAAAGAAAGAAAGAACGAACGAACTTTACGACATGAAAGAGTCTTCCTCGAAATCTTTCCCAAATAATCCCGAATGTTTCGGACCTAGGGGACCAAATTTCAATCCTGTGTTATCTCCTCGACAAATGCAGTTCAGACCTAACGCTCCTTTTCTCGGCCCCAGAGGTCCTAGCGACGTCAGATTTCCTATGTTCGATCCAAAAAATCCAACCCCGTCTCCGTTCAATCTTTCTGCCCCAGGTTCATATCAATTTGACCCTCGTGGACCGAACAACCAGTTTGGCCCAAGAGGCCCGAATATTCAGTTCCCTCCTCGTGATTTCCCTGATGAACCATTTGGTCCAAGAAATTCCAGTGATGGATCCTTCGGTCCGACAGGTCATGCCGATTTCAGACCGAGAGGACCAAACGATGGGCAGTTTGGTCCACGTGGTCCAAACGATTCACAATTTGCTCCGAGAAATGTGGACGATGGAATGTTCGGTCCTAGAGGACCTAACGATGGATCATTCGGACTCAGAGGACCTGTTGATAATCAATTCGGGCTAAGAGGTCCTAGTACACAATTCCCTCCCAGAGGTCCAAATGTCGGAAATTTTGCTCCCAGATCCGATGGTCTGTTAGGATTGAGGAGACCAACGGAAGGGCAGTTTGGTCCTAGAGGATCTAACGATGGACAATTTGGACCTTCAAGCACTACTATTAGACCAGTTAACTCTGGTAGGCCAAATGACGCGATGTTTGATAATCGCGGCCAGTTCGATCCACAATTCGTACCAAGAGGACCTAACGAAGGACAGGCTCGATTTTCAGGACCTAATGACAAACTGTTTGGTACACGTCGTTCAGATCCGACTTATCAACAAAATCTAAATTCGAAAGGAGCAAATGAGTTCCCGAATAGATTTAATGATAATACTAATTTCGGTCCTCATGGTCCAAGTGATACGTACTTCGGACCACGGGGTTCGATGGCTGGTCCGAACGATGTTCCATTTCCATCTCATGGTCCCCCTGATAGATCGTTTGATATCAGAGGGAAGGAAATTAATCCTGCTGTTAAACTACCAGAACCCGGAAACATTGGAGGAGGATTTAATAATAAAAATCAAATATCGATGGATCCTAACATGCAAAATATCGGGGGACAAACTTACTCTAAAAACAATTTCGGAGATGACCAGAGATCACGTGACTTCAGTTATTCCGATAGACCTCCATTTTCTCAAAATGATTCGTTCAATAGAGGTGCTATGAACATCATGGAACGATCTGTCATCAATGATATGACTAAACTGCAGGAGAAAGAATTGGAGAAAGGTGCAATGGAGTTATCGGATAAATTTGATATGATACGATCTGTAGACGGTCGACAGACTCAGGTCAGGTGCCCGGCAGTGAAAGAATTTTGTATCGAAAGACAGTTTAATTACAATCACGGCGGTGCTGTCGGCGATAAGAAATTCATCGAGCATGTGCCAGCTAAAGTAATCGACTACGCGCATACTTCCCGGCCATCGATCTCAGATCTTTTGACTCCCCTACAGTGCTTTGATTACGGACACGGAAATCTGAAACCGTCTGTGCCCGAGCACGAGATCCAGCCGAAGAAAGATTTCCGAAATTGGGAGGAGACCGAGCAGAACTTGAAAGAGTACACGGAGAGAATAAGGAAGTACGAATATTACGCGAACAAAGTAGAGCACAGGCGGCCGGATTACAGGCAGAGGAGAAATACCAACGAATTGATAGAGGAGAGGAGACCCGAAAGAGGACGAAGGGAGAAGGAGGATTATAAACTAAAAGAGAAACGAAATAATAGGATATTTGATAATTTATCTGATAAAGATCAAGAGAATCGTTATGAGAAAAATTCTGGCAAAGGTAATTGGATGTTATGCTACACAGTTTTTTATATAATAAAAATATACAATTATTAGATAGAGAAGTTATTCGAATTTGTGAGCATAATTCTTAGATGTAGTATTTGTTCTAAATGCAGAAAGAACGCGGGAAAGATGTGAAACTTCTCACAAGGAAACGAGTAAAGAAAGCGACAGAGATGAAGACAGGTACAGTACTATGAATTCGTATTCACTGATAAATTGTCGTCGTTGATTCTTAAATTAATATGCATATCTTTCGATTGAATACGTGCAACTTTCTTTAGATCGAAAGGAAATATAAACTGGCAGGAGAATTTGAACAAGAACATCGTAGATACAATGCCAACAGAGAACAGGTATGTCCCATCGAATATTAAATGCGTCTTAAATATTCTTCGATCCTCGAAATATTATTGTCAAATAAACGCTTCTACAATTTTTGTGTTTCTGACGTATTTTCGCATATTCGTATTCTTTCTATCTCATTTTAAACTGCTAACAGGCAGTTAAGAAAGATATTACCGTATGCATTGTGTCATTATCTTCGGCACATCGAAATATTTTGAAAACCGTTGGTTTTCCTTATGGAAATATATATAATATGTCATCAACATTATTCATACATTAATCGATCTAATGTCGATGCATTTCAAATTTATGTACATGACGTAAAACAAAATTGTTTTTGATTTTACTGTTTTACAAATATGAGAATGTTATCTACGTATTGACAGTTGAAAAAAAGTGTATTGGCAATTTAACATGGGAAACATGTAACAATATAATGTGGACATATTTTACTGAAATGTGTTCATATTATAAGGAAACATGCTTCTCGTCGTTTAATCACTTCGCCTTAATATTAAAATAACACGCAAAATCATTTGCTACTTCCAGGGTGTTAGTTATTCTTTGAAACAGCTTCCAAAAAGCGTTTCTCCCTTCTTACGTTTAATCAATTCTCTGATATCACAAAATAATGATAACGCGTTAAAGTTTTATTTTATGTACGTTATCTCTTCTATATCGAATTTTATGAGAAGATTATTATAATTTTCATCCATCCGATTATCTAATAAATCGATGCCTGTTTGTTGCAGTGTTACAGATACCCAGCACAATGTATTGGAATCTGGGCAAAAAACTTTGGAACTGGCGAAGACACCAAACTGTACGATGGTGGACGATTTGTTATGTCCACCAGGTCGCCAGAACAGACCACCAAAAATAGCTATTATATTGCGGGGCCCTCCAGGCAGTGGGAAATCATTTGTCGCGAAGCTTATTAAGGTATTTGACGTTACACATATAACGTATTTTAACGAATTCCATATTTTTCAATTGCTCTTGCTTTACTAGGATAAAGAAGTTGAACAAGGTGGTTCCGCGCCGAGGATACTAAGCCTAGATGATTATTTCTTAGCGGAGAAAGAGATCGAGACTACGGATGATAACGGAAAGAAAGTTACCGTTAAGGTATGTTTTTAATTATTTGATTGTGCAGTATATAATTATAATTCTTAATCTAATATGACTTATAGGAGATGGTTTATGAATATGAGGAAGCGATGGAGCAAAGTTATATCACGTCCCTTGCTAAAGCTTTCAAAAAGAATATCACCGACGGCTTCTTCAATTTTATAATACTCGATTGCATTAACGAGAAAATATCGGATTACGAAGAGATGTGGAGCTTCGCTAAAACGAAAGGCTTTAAGGTAAGTTTACCGAATAATTTGATGTACATGGGATTAAATAAAAGTAGACACGTTACTAATTGAAAATTTATAGGTATACGTGTGCGAAATGGAAATGGATTTACAAATCTGTTTGAAGAGGAACATACACAATCGTACAGAGGATGAGATAAACAGAATTATCGATTACTTCGAACCGACACCAAGCTATCATCAAAAGTTGGATGTGAATGCGTTATTGCAGGAGCAGGCAATTGAAGAAGTATGTATTTTCAGCTAAATTGTTCTTCATAGCAAAATGTTAATGTTCAATGGATGTAGGTTCACATGGAAGATACCGAAGAAACTCAGGAGAAGCCTGCTCAGCAGAACGAGGATAGTCAAGACAGTCAGGATGATACTCAAGATATTACGGTAATTACCTATTCTCAATTTTACATCGCTTTCATTAATGTTTACGATGTTCAGATAAATTTCTCTTTTAGGGAGTGAGCAAATGGGAACGTATGGAAGCCGAAGATAAATTAGGTAAGTTATCTTGTTCTTAGAGCTACAATCATCCATCTTTATTAATTATATAAATTTCTAATAGATCGCCTAGATGGGCTTGCGAAAAAGAAAAACGAAGGCAAGGTACAAACAATGAAAGATTTTCTTCAGGTTCCTGATTACTACAACATGGAAGATACTTCTGGTAAAAAGCGCGTGAGTATACTTGATCAAATAAAGTCAAAACCTTTGGAATTCGTTTAATAGCAGCCAAATAATCGATTTAATAGGTAAGATGGGCAGACTTGGAAGAACGTAAAGAACAGGAAAAAATGCGCGCTGTTGGATTTGTTGTTGGTCATACGAATTGGGATCGTATGATGGACCCTACGAAAGGAGGCAGCGCATTGACACGCACAAAGTATATATGACAAAATCTTACTTCTACGTTGCCTAGAAATAGTTAGAAGTAAAATTGATACTAACCGTGTGTAAGTTCTAGTCTTATAATTATTTTAAAAGAGGCAACTATGGATTTTTTTATATTCTTTTTACGAAAAACGAAAAAATAAATTCTTAACTGTACCCCGTACTTAAATGTAACGTTATCTTTATGTATCGTTGAGTTATTTATTATTATTCAACATTGTGCAAATTTTTATAAAAAGAGAGGCTTTGAACGTAACTAGAAAAATTATAGATGTTACTAGAATACTCTTGTACAGTATTATTGAAGTATTATTGTTACATTGCAGGTTTTTCTCGCTATCGTAATGACATGTTTTTGTTCCGGTGCAGAGACGTTTCGCGTGTAAGACATCCACGAAGTTTCAAATTCGGACAACGTTCTATTCTATCATTTCTGATATAACTATGTAGAGAATAGTTAATGAGACTAGTACGTAAAGCCATCTTAATTTATGTAAACCTTCGCTGTAATTACTGTATATATACATATATATATATCGCATCAATGAAACTGTTTTCGTTAGATCACTTTTTATATTTACTTCATTCATGATGTGATTGTTAAGACAAGAGCTTAAGTGAAAACAATTATACACTGCCTGATGGGCAAGATTGTTCATTATCCGATTCGAATAAAAAGAATATTATTTACATCAGACTAATAAAGTCCGCCACAATGGTAGAAGCACGGATTCATAACATTCATCTTCTAATATTGCGGACGCTCTTAATGAAGCATGAGAACTTCAATTAGCAATGAGACGCCATGACAAAACATGAATCACTTACTTCGAATCATTGATAGTACACGAACTACTGCATGTTCTGTCATCATTCGTTCTTAACTACCGAAACTTAAAATAGGTTTAAAAATAGTTAAATTATGTACCAATTTTTTTACAGTAGCTCTTTTTCGCCATAGCTGGAGCCAATAGTCACACACTTCGGGAAACACACTCGCGACTAAAGTACAAATCTCGGGATTTTCGATATACGTATCGGAACTCGGAAAATCGGATATATCGTCGCACCCGCTGATATCGATATATCGCAGTGTTGGCGTGTGCCCCAGTAAGAGGTTCAAAGATTTTGCCCCAATATTTTTATTACCTCTAAGTACTAGTTTCGAAAGGTTTGTTAATTGTGATAACATGTATTCGATGTCACTATCTAATAACGCACAAGATGAAAGTTCGAGGCACTCTAAGTTTATAGGTGAAAAATCCGTTTTGTTAAGAATAGTTTTAGCTATGTTACATTCGCGACTGGAGACAGTGTTTGATAGATTTAAATGAAGCAACTGTCTCTGTAAAACCGGGAACGGTTTATCTTCATTAAAATTGTTCCAAGAAATATCTAAATGGACAAGATTAGTTGTGTTCAAGAACTTAAAATCGCGTAATTGGCAATAGCGTAAATTTAATGTTCGAAGTTGAGTCAAGGGGGTAAGAAGTTTAGACAGTATTTCTTGACTCGTAAATCCCAGTGGATTGTAACTGAGGTCTAAAAGTTTCAACTGTGGTGGCAGTTTTTTTAATTTGCTCAAACATTTTGAATCGATATCGCATTCTTGAAGGCACAACTCTTGCAGTCCTGGTAAACGTAGAATACAATTGTTCAGTATCTCACCGGTTTCGTTCAACTCACCACCTGATAAATCTAAAATTTGAATGTTTCTCTGATATTCCAAAGCCTTCAGTAAAGATATAAATTCCTCCCTTTTAATATCCTCTTGCTTCAAACGTAAAATAAACGTGTTCTCGCACGATTTCAGGCACTTGGATACTTGCTCACGAACATCTGAAAACATTCAAGGTAATGCATCATTCTAATTTCGTCACCATCCCATTTCATTTACATAAGTCTTACCTATGTTATAATTTTTACAAATCGTCCCATATCGATCGCAAAGGGAACCAGTTTCCAATTCGATCATATCGCACGTTAAATTCTTAATAATATCACTTTCATTTAATATCGTTGACAAATTATTAGAATTTATCGCGATATTTTCCATCGTTTTTAATTCTAATTTAGCTTTACATCCAGTATCATTATAAAACTTCGTTTCGATGTCTCTTGTAATATCTTGTACCGTAGGTATCATTGTACTCGAGCATTCTACTTGCGTTTTGAACATTTTTCCATCCACAGAAACATTTAAAATGATCGATTTCGTGGTACCGCTTTCTTTCGATTCAAATTCTGTAGGGGACGGAATTACAGGCGAAGGAGTTCGAGACACAGGATTCTTAGTAAATCCAATTGACAGCAAAGACGATTGCTGTTTCCTCTTCGGAATTTTTCTTTCGCTCGACACTTGTATTATTTCGGTATTACAACTGTCGTTACTGGTATCTTCTGCTACGTCCGGTTCACTCTCTATCGAAATAGAATCCTGAGTATTAATCTTCTGACGCTTTGAGATTTTATCAATATCTATACTACTAGTGGATTTCCGTTTCGAAAATGATGCTGCATGCTCATCAGAACGTCTTCTGTGATTCACAGTTTCGTTCATATCATCTTCTAACCAGTCGTCTACAATAATTTCTTGGGTATTTAATAGCGGATTAACGTTCCGTTTAGCAGACACAGGTATTCCAATGGGATCATTCCTGTGTTTCAAGTTAGCAATAGTTCTTTTATAATCCTCCCCTGGAGATATTTTTTCTGGAACCACAACATTTTCTTCTACTATATGAGTCTTTGAGGTACTCGGTGATTCCGGAATATGCCGCTTTGAATTCTTCCGTATGCTTTTCGGTATCATAGCACATAACAGTTTAAACATTTCATCGTACTCTACTTCATCTTCGGGAGACAGCGAATCCACGCGATTTCTCCATTGCTCTAAACAATCTATCACAGTCTCGTCTTCGTTCGTTTTAAGTTGAACATTAGCACCGTGTTCAATGAGAAGTCTCATCATAGTTAAATTGCCACAGGAAGCAGCATCATGAAGGGGAGTGACCCCCTGGCACATTAGACTCCCAGAATCATTTATATCTGCTCCATACTTTAAAAGTAATTTCGCGATCTCGATATGATTGTGATTCGCGGCCTCGTGAAGAGGAGTCCAGCCAAAATGATCTCTCACGTTTGTCGCGTGGCCGGATTCTAATAATTTCCTCGCAGCTTCTACGTTCCCATTGATGCAAGCCACGTGAAGCTCTGTTTCACCCTTCTCGTTCCTTTTCACAGCCGCTCCCTTTTTCCTCGTTCGTTTTCTACTCTTAATGTTTTCTTTTGCTATTAATTCTTCTTCGACATCTGACAATTCTTCTAAACGAATATCCGCACCGATATTATCGTTCTCCTCGCACTCGCTTTCACTATCAGCATTGCTAGACAACTCCAGCAAAGCAGCTAATTTTTCTTTGAGGACTTTCACCTCTTCCATTCTATCGAGTTTCTCCAAATAATTTAGACGTTCTTTTAAGACACTTATTTGCAAGGCAACATCTTTACAAGCTTCCGCATTAGTGAAGGCTAGATCGTATATCTGTTGAATATTCTCGTCGGCAGCATCAGTAATTATCATCAGATCTGCCAAATACAAAGCTGATCTACATATCTCGCGCGGCTCTACGCACAGTTTCAACTCTCTCTCGGCGAAATCTAATGCCTCGTGGTATCGCCCAACGTCTTTCAGCGTTTGTGCTAAACTCAACAGAGCCGCGCCCGTACGATCGCTTTTTATTTCCTCCGCGCAATCTAACATTTTTCTATAATATTCAATAGCCTTTTCAAAACAGTATGCTGCCACTGCTGCATCTCCCAACGTTTCGTATAATTTCAGTTTACTGTCGGTACTTTCTTCCTCGTTCAAAGCCGCCTCGGTCGCGTGTAAGGTTGCAACTGCAACAGTTAGAAATTATTTTTAAAATCATGAATGAATTAGTAGTTTAAAAGTCTTACCTATTCTGAGAAGTTTCTCTACTTGATTTTTCGTGTTCGTCGGCAAATTATCCGCGACGTAGAGGGACACTAGGATTTTCCGCGATTCGTGCCATTGTTCTAACTTTAATAATAATTCCGCTTGGAATACTTGCGCTTCCGCTTTTAGTCTCGAGTCATCAACTTCGGTAGCAAGTTCGAAATGTTTCAATGCTAAATCGTAATCGCGCTTCCGATCATAAATCCCACCAAGCGCGATTTGGGTTCTATGAAAATCTTCTCGTAGATTATGCGATTCGCAAATTGTCGCGGCTTTCTCCATCAAGTTCACGGCTTCTTTATGATCCTGCTGAGCTTCCAGCACCAATCCTAAATTTAATAGCAACCTTGCTCTCATTGTGCTTAATTCCTTCAATCCGATGTCAGTATTCTCGAGCCTGAATAATTGTGATAATTTTATTAACAGCTTTTGATATTAGATCATCAAAAGAAAGTATAGTACATGTTACAAATACGTATGCTCTTCATGTAAGCCTTCTTTGCACTTCTGAGAGCATCAGGCCTCTTTTCAGAAGCTTCTGGCAAACTCTCAGCCCAGCAAAAATATGTTCTACCCACTGTGGCATAAGCTCTTTGTTCTTCTAACGAGTTTTCTGTTTCCTTGGCCCCTTCTGTGTAACAGGGAATTCTTTTATTACAGTTACTCTTTCAACAAATTTATTAAGGCATCAGTTCACGAACCTAAATAAAGATTCTGATGTTCCAATGCATCCTCGTAATTCCCAAGATTTACATGTGTCTCCCCAATCATTCTATGGGCTACAGCAGCATTTAATTTATCCCCTAAAGCTTCACAAGTTTCCAGTTGTTCTTTATATTCCTGTAAAGCTTCTTCATATTTTCCTATCTCGTAGTAAGCATCTCCAAGTTCCTTCACAATCTCAGCCAATTGTTTAAGACTCCCATCGCGCTGTACACGCTTTTTCCTCTTAATCAATCCTGGAATTAGTTTATGTACATCAATTAAAAAATCAATGAGATATGTGTTGACGATTTTCAAAGCTAAAGAAATTTAAAGGATTTTTAATAAATATTTTTATAATACGTGATACTTACTATCGATATCCATTGCTTAGAAGACAATATAATCTCTCTACAGAGAGAAACAAAGAACAAATTCGAATCAGTACTGAAACATGTGATCAGAGCACGTGTTCACCATTGACCTCTGCTCAATGGTGGTGACGTCCGGATTTCCCTCATGTATATACAATCGGTGCGCGTGCGTCAGTAGGCCGGAGCGGTCAGAAATGTCAGGCCGCGAGCGCGAAGACGCGGAAACCGTACACAAAAACCGACGGACAGTGAGCCACAACGAGGACGAGGAAATATGTGTCGTCGCGGATCGGGGATAGTAGGGATTCGCCCGACCAATCAGCCGTGAGTCGATTGATGATGATAACGACTAAGGACAGATTCTGAATGAATCAAGCGCGAAGCTCGTACTCTTCGGGTTTTACGTTCTACCGTCCGTATTGATGTATCGCTACCAGTACGTTCGTGTTGTAACGCGACTTGTTGAGTTTGTAGAATCGTGAAACGATAGTATTCAAGTGTACGGACCGCGACCCGACACCTCTTCAAGTCTCCATGTCACGTACTCGATGTTATTCCACGACCTAACCTTCGTCACGGTTTAGATCGTACGTAGAAATGGACAAAAGGTAAGCTGTGAATTTTATTTGATTTATAGTGGATATTTTAGTTAATCATTGATAATTTCGTAGCGCGTTGGACTCGCCGAGGACAGGTTATCACGAGGATGTTCCTAATCATTCTAAGAAGAGTAAAAAACGATCTAGCAAGAGGAGCAGTATGCTGGGTCCTTGGATGAATATTATGCAACATAACCAAAATAGCGACACAGTGCCTGGAATGGAGTATCAACATCTATTATGTCAATCGAACGTTCAGCAGAATTTTGCTAACAATGGGCAGCGTTTGTTCGCCACTTCTTCTGATCCCAGCATGTGTGGCTATGGGCAGATGCCCGTTACCTATACCATGGAGCCTGTTTCACTGCCAGCTATGTATAGATTCTATCAGCCGATGCCATTTTCCGGTATAAGGGCAGTTCACAATAGACCCAGACAACATTGTAATCAAAATCACCCAATGAACTTGGTTACAAATTCAATGAGGAATGGATATACCAGTTTGCAAGAGAATGGAATGGAATCTCCTGTGCCTATTAATTATCAGAACGGTGATTACGCTAGTTTGCCTCCTACTGCTAATAAGAATGATGGGATAAATGGGGAAGAGTTGAATTCTGAGCACAGGAGGTACTCTGACCCTGGTCTTGGATCAGTGGATCCTCCGGTACATGCTCAGAGTGAAGATTCTGATAGCGCGGACAGTGGCAGCTCTATTACTACAATTGGGCGTAGTAATAAGCTAGTTTTGTCTCTTATCGAACAGGTGGGTTGAATGTCTCGTGATTAAAACTACTACAATGTAATATAAACATCTTGTGATAACTAATCATGAATTTGATTACTTCAGATGACAGAACTGAAGAAGAGCAATAGTCAGTTATTCAAGGAATTAAATGAGGCAAAGTCTGAATTGGGCAGCATGAAAACGAAATTGTCGCAGTGTAAATATGGCAGTTCCTCGGATTATCAACCAGGAATGTTATCAGGTAAATTATATTGTAATTTGAGTTCTCTTTTATCGACCAATTTCAATTTTAACTATCTAATTAGAAACATTTGAACGTTTTCAGATTTTATTCGTGAAATCAGGCAAGCTAATAAGACATGCGAGGAAGGGCTGGTATCAAAAGTGAAATCCATGATAGAAGAACAGCTGAGCCAGAAATCGTTAGAGATAAACAACTTACATGTAAGTGCTTAATTTTATTTAATCCGAAGAGTCTATATCATTGGATCTTCGACGCGCTTTGGAAGCTCTGTTGATGACTCATGCTACAGTTCAAAACATTGACTCATTATAATAGTCGCGCGTCATGCAAGTTTTATCGTAAGAGATCCTTCACACTAAAGTTTCCGAAGCGACGCAATCTTTCACGACCTATCGCGATATGTACAAGATCCCCAAAATATTTGGCTCGTAAATCATTTTGCACAAAGTGAGTAGGAAAGGCGGAATAAAAACTTAGCGAATAAGAAACGTGGGAATGGAAAACAAAGCGTTTAAAGAAAGATGCCATTTCGTTCTCTTCTTCTTCGACCTTAGATAGACCGTTCCGAACGGCGCGACGCTTTCGGCATTTCCACGACGCGACGTGGTCATGGGCATACACTGTTTGCGTAGCATTCGTACGTTCTGTTTGATTAGGACAGCCAGGTGATCTCCGCTTTCTCCTCGCCTGGCTCTCCCTACTTTTTTTTCTAGCCTCACAATTTCCCACCCTCTATTATCGTCTGCACGCGAATTTTCATCGATCAACTTCGCCTGCACACGCTTCCGGACTTTTTATAGACTCTATTCCTTAAATAAGACTAGCTCATATATATTGGTGTTTCATAAGAAAGTAATTTGCAAAGATGATCTATGTAAAATTTTCGTCGTTCTCGAGTAATTTCCCATATATTTTGCATAGGTATTGAACAGGCAATTATTTATTAGTCATAAGGGATCGCTTAATTTAATTTGTATCAAATCTATAAAGATGAGCCTCTCACAGATACAAATTTAATTCGACCTAGTTTTCTCAAAAAACGAAGAATTGAAATAACTCCATATCAGAGTTGCTGCTTTATTAAACCCTAAAATCGACTGCGTCCCCTAATTCTAATTGGCCTCCCCGTCAGGAGTCAGTTCGGAGCCCTCGATAAAACCGGACCGATACCGGAGAACCTAATGTAGACGTAATACGAAATATCCGTGACGCTTGGTAAAAATGATTAGGTTTCACACGAGGGTGCCAGTGTGCAGGGGGTGAGAGCGTTAAGGAAAGTGTGCGAGGTAGAAAGGAAGGGAACGGTTTCCAGCTTGCCGAGGCTTCGTGTCTCGGGGTGAGCCGTGCGGAGGGACGAGGAAGGGCGAGGAACGAGGCACTTAGCGGCTGTCACGGCCTCTCCCTTGGCCTCCTCCTTCCTTTCCCTCTTTCCTCTTCAGCCTTCTCGAATTTCAACCATCCATTAGCTTCATCAGCCGATGCGATGGCCGCCCGCGCCATCGTATCGCCGTTCTCTCTCCTCTCCGCCAATCTCCGTAATTGAACCTACGGGACCCGCTTCCACTTTCGAGCATGTAAATTTCTGACTCCCATCGTCGTCTCGCGTTTTTGACGCGTTCGAAACGCGAGGTCCGAGTGGCCGTCGAACCACTCGTATCCTTAGCGCGTTTCGCCGTTCCGATACTTAGTACACACGAGAAAATTGAATTCTCTAGCAGTCTCAGCCTGAGCGAACAGAAATTTCGCGAATAGTTTTTCGTTTTTTATACACGAGATAAACGCCGGATTTTTTTATTCGTGATTCTTATAGATTATACGGATTCTCGGAACGTCTAAATTTTTTTACAGACGCATGAAATCCGCAATCTATTTTTGAATATGCTGTTTTCTCTCGTTAACTGCGCACTCGGAGGACCGCGCGAGCAAAGAGCGGTACACGAGTCAGTAAAACGTTATCGCGCGAAAAATTGCAAGTTACTATGTAAATTGTTTGATTCCTTTTGAAACGAGCCGAGCCATCTTATCTCAGCCAGGCATTATAACCGTCACCGTTATCTTTTATCTTTATCCTCGTTTTCTTTCCGCGGGACCTAGCAGAGAACGCGTTGATAATTATCGTTCTTAATTGCTAAATTTAATTACATTCGTTTGTTCATTTATTTTCCAGAATCAAATTACGAAATTGCTGGAAGCGAAGGAGGAGAGCGACAGGCGGATCGGTAAGCTGGAAGAAGAATTGGCCACGCTGAAGCTCAACGCAAAGTGAGTTGACTCGTTTATTTTACAACTTTGGCATGGCTGTTTAAACATTTCTTACCTACGAAATTACGCTTCGTACATCGTTCTTCACATCGTTTCTCCTTTCGTGTAATATACACATTTTACGCATTTACACGTGATTTCCCGCGTAGTAGACACAAATAGAATTTACACGACTCTGTATATAACTTCGAAATGTTTTACGATATCGTTGATACGATTCGTGTTTCACGATGTGTGGTTGGCTTCACGTGCGATGAGTATGCGAGATACCGTTACCGATGCATTTTGCCTATACGTGCATTTACTATCACAGACGCGATTTTGCCTCACTTGCATTTCGACGACGCCAAAATGTCACTATCTACGTATGAACGAAAACAAACCAGTGAGTAGAGATGAGTCACAGCCAAAATCGTAGGTATAAAAATACATCTCGCGTCGTAAGAAGTTTAGGAATTCTCTGAGAAAAAAAATAGCGAGCATATACATATGTATTTGTTTATTTATTGACAGACGGGTTGAGCATAGAATATGCAAAAGCATAATGAAAATAATGAATTTTTATCTATTGAATATGTTAAATAGCTGATAGTAGCAGATGTTTTGTCGTACGAATTGAGCACGAAAATTTATTAATCGTTTAGAGTAATTAAAGTAGCTTCATAATGCGTGATACCGCCAATATCCTTAGAGGGAACATTAATCTTAAAGATGTTGCGATGGAAGTAGGCAAAATGCAAGGTATTTTGTGGATATCGAAAACTATAAGTTCTTAGTAATTAGAACAAACTGATCACTCGTTACCTCAAATACTGAAATACCAATTCTTCCTTAGACTAGATCATATGATCAATTAATCGCATTATAATTGTAATACTGCCTTTTTCGTTTCTCTATTCTTCTACTCTTTTTCCGTTTCTTGTTCTCTGGGCTTCTCGTAAGATCCATCCTTGCTTTTAAGAATCCGATATAGAAAGTCATTTTTGCTTTTGATTTTATAGGATTTATGACTTGTTATTTCAATACCATTCATGGGATTAGAAAACCGCATCATAAGACAGATCATATAAACATTAAAGTATTAAGAAGTGATTGGAATGAAATGCCTTGCGTATTCTTTTACAATTCTGATTCGATGCAACTGGGCAATTAACCACTTCATACTTACCCTGCTTTTAACAATCTAAGATAGAAATTCAGTTTTGCTTCTTATTTTATTAAATTTACAATTTATTATTGTATATTGATGGACATAAAAAAACTGAATTATAAAACAAATTATATGAACATCAAATTATTGAAATCGATTGGGATCAAATGCCTTACGAATTCTTTTAACTCCGATTCGACGGGCAAATTAATCATTTCATACTTCGCCTCCCTCTCGAAATCCTTTCTACACTTTACACGCTATGGACCAGCATGCCGACGTTCATCCACTCGTAACCGAAAGAAAAAAAAAAAATAATCGGGAATGCATCGTTCGAACATCGACGCTGTATATAATAAATTGGTGGAACTTGTGTGTTGATTGGCAAGTAGCAACGAAGGCCATGAGATCGCCGCGTTCGAGGAAGAGACGTTGGCGCTGCGACGGGAGCTGCAGGAGGCCCGGGCGTCGAAATGCCTGGCCGAGAGCCACGCCGGAAAGTGCGTAATCGCAAGATCAGTCACGCCTGTCGCTAATTTCGATGCTACGCAATCCTACGTAACCAGCACCCCCGTGCGTACCGCTCTCTCCGATACCCAGAGCCTCATTCCCGTGTCATCGTCCCAACGATGTTTCTCCTCTTCGTTACATTCCCTAAACGCGGAGCTGGCTCACCAACTCGCCACGAACGAGGCTACTCGTCAAACCGCTGATCGTGGCAGCTTCGACAAAGACCAGAGAACCACCGACAGTCTGGATTTCCGGGATGCCAGTTGGCAAGAAGATTCTACCATCAATGGGCCCGAAACCGAAACGGAGGAATCCGATCGACGCGACGAGAATAAAGTTAAAAGAGAGGAAGAAGAAACCGAAGATGCGTACACGAAAACGAATCCCGCTACGGAGAAGAAATCCCTGCCACGTGTTAATCGTCCGCGGATCGGTTTGAAGAAGTCGAGGAAAAAGAAGGGAAATTTACAGACGAAGAAGTCGGCGTTTAGCGAGGCGGACGAGTCAGAGAGGAGCAACGGGGCGGATGTTCGGCGAACGGTGAGCGAGGACGATGATCGCGTCGTTGACGAAGTCACCGACGAGACGAGACGAGCCACCATCACCGAGATTCCTGAAGTGGCCGTGGTCGGTGGTGGCTCCTTCGTGCCAACAGATCTCTGCTCGACGGGAATCCTGACCTCCAGAGTCCTGACAGCACCTTCACGCGCGACTTACACCACCGCCTACATTTAGGCTACGTACGCGCGGGGCCCCAAACGCGAACCACCGGCCGTCATTGAGCAAGGGGGGCTTCAAGGGCTTGCTAGAGGCTACTACTATGTACAATGTCGAATAGCACGTAGGTCTATCGTTGATCCACTCCTCTTTTCTCAACTTTTTTTTTTTTTCGTTTCCATCTCTCCTTGTTGTCGCTCGAACGATCTTCCGAATTTTATTATTCGGATTTTTACTAATTGTTCTTTTACGTTTACTAAGATCGTTCGAAATGATTCTTTTAAAGTATGAGAAGAGTTTCTAGTTTCAGTCTTTATATGTATGTTTGACACCGGCTATTTATCTGTACATACCGAATGACTCTTCTTTTACTTATTTTAGACAATTGTACAGTTTTCCACAGGGGAATCGAGAGAAATTGATACATCGAGATTATTAAAAAAAAAAATGCGTGGAGTGATTATAATACTTTTGGCGATTTTCGGCTTCTCTCGGTTTCGCGTTAATATAATTAATGTATCGTAATTAATCGTACGATAAACGTGTGTATATGCATTTATTTAATAGTGTAAATTACGTCCGCATCGGCATGGCTTTTCAGCTTTTGTAGCATGCTGTCCGACTCCTATACGTTTTTATTCCACGTTCAATGTACATTATTTAAAACGTTGTTTTAATCAAAAATTGTAAATCATTTAATGGACCGTTTTCAATTATACGATTTATTTACTTTTTAAAGTAAATATTTGTAGGGTACAATTTTATAATTTTGACGTTTTTTAAAATTAATACGCTTTTTGCCATCAGATGTAACAATTAAAATTGACTGACTAGTGACGTTAAGGCTGCGATATATTTTTTAAACCGCTGAATTGAGGTCGTTGTTAAAAAGTCTCGTCAATACATACCCTCGGTCTCTGTTTCGCTGAACCGAGACCGTGGCACGGGCAATTTAATAAGCGATCGAACATATTATATTTAATTTAATGTTGCCGTGTTTGCATGGACGCGCGCGTATACGCAAAATTAATATTTTCTTTTTTCTACAATTTCAACGGCAAACAGTCGACGTAGAATTGCCGTCAACAATGACAAACAACAAATTAATTCGTTGTGTAAACGGTTCCCGGCCTGTTTGTCGCTGGTAAACGTGTTTAACGCCATTGACGATGAAAAAATCTGCTGTAGTCGAAAGGAACTCGCTAATGCGTTAAGGGATTACATGTCTTTTAGTCGTCGAATTAAACAATTGTACGTCCAAAATTAATACGCATTAATAAATTCGAGATACAGGGTAATCGTATTTAATGCAGAATTTGGGAAAATATTCTAATACATCTACACATTTTTTTTTCATTCTCTGATCGAAATTTGATACATGTATAATAGTCGAATCGATTAAAAGATTGAGTTAGAATTTTCGAGTTGTGACACTGGATTCCTTATCTATTTACAGACTCTATTTTGATTTCCTTTCATCATCAATGACACCTTGCTTGTATGAATAAAATAGTTCCGTGTTCCCGTCCGCTGGAATTGCCAGTGCCACAACCGATATCACGAAATAATTGTAAAGTACAGTGTGTCGC
>SHCU01000031.1:53566-72540 GCA_004307685.1 Ceratina australensis
CTTTATGTTTTTGCACATGAAATTTTTAGTTATACAATTACTTTGGTAATTATATTTAGAAGGTAAATATCTTTACGTGTTACGTTACTTACCAATGCGAATATAATATTAATAATTATCTTTTCTTTGCAAGATTATTTCGTTTAAAACGGGGATGTGGCTCAGGGTTCGACGTTCCGCGCGTAAAAGTAACGCGTATTGTATAAATAAATAGGTGAATGAAAGTGCGGGCGAAGCCTCGTCGAATCGCAGCTCGCGTCGTTTGTTTGTCATCGCGGCAAATCGGTAAATATTTGCGAGTAATAACCGAGTCGCTGACAGGATCAATAGAGCACAATTGCTCGACGACGATGTCTGCCAGACCAGGCCAGGCCAGACCCCGCGAATCGTTTGCGCAAACTTTTTAACCGGTAAACGGTGTGTTCGATACTGTACACCGCGCGGAACCCTCCCACGATTTGTCTTTGTACTCGGAGGGAACTCCAAGTAAGTCCGATAAATAATGTTAAGGACGCTCGATGGAGCAGCTGCTTTCGAGGCGTCTCGGCGCTCGAGAATATTTACAATTTTTCTAGAGGATCCCGAGAGGATTAGTTATTTTAGAATTGAATTCGATAGAAAGGAGTTTAACTGAGTCGGTAGTAAATCAATTTTTATTGTATTTCAGTGTTTGGTTAATCTTTGCCAAGGGTTGAAATTAGGTATGATAACTAGAAAAATCTTTTAACTGTTACATGTAGATTTATTGCCCCAGCAATGGACTTGATTTACAATTTTTTTCTCAACACACTAATCCTTCCACGTTCTTTGTACCTCAACTCTACTATTAGACGTCGCTTATACAGAGCTTGCACTACTTCAAATTCAAGCCTTTATTTTTTGTATTCAGAGGAACATGTTTATTTATCATTCAAATGTATCTTCTCCGTAAATGCTTACGATTCCACCGACCGTATCACGTTTTGCCTGAAATACAATAAAATATTCAGTTTCACCTGAATTTATGCCGTGGCACGCGAGGTACTTACGTATGCCGCATTGGCCGTCGTTAACGCGCACCCATGATTCGCGTCTTCGTTATTTTTTCATCGGCCCGGTCCGTGTACGTACAAAAGGTGGCCGGTGTTTTTCGGACGTGACCCGGCCGCGGATGCACCTGATTTTCCAGGTCCCGCGAAACTTTGACTTCTCGACGGCTACGCCAGTTTGTTGTTTCGTAAAGCCTTGGAACAACAAACCCCTCTCGGGCACTCGGCCTGAAATCGCGTGACAGGTATTTAGAGTGGCGCGCTCTCCTCTCGCCGAGATGTTTTTCTAGGCCGGCCCGAAAAATAAGGAATCTGGGTCTCTCGAGGAGTCGGCAATCTTCACTCGGAAACCTCCCCCGTTAAGCGAAAATAAAAATGTTCCACGTATTTGTCGTTTTCGTAAATTATAACAAGAGGAATAAGAGATTTGTGTTAGAAAAATTAAATTGCATTGCACTCTGAGGCAATCTTATACAATCTAACCATACGTTCTTCATCTCAAAGTCTATCGTGCATTATTGATGATGCTATATATTAATAATTCTATTCTACGAATTATTTTATACAACATCTATAGAATGTTATCTATGTATTTTCTTTTTTGGAATGAATATCTATTATTTGGCCCGGCGTGTGCCAACGAGTTATCAACGGCGTTAATAATATAAGAAAAGGTAGCGGACCACCCACGTGGTCCACGGGACCCAGGTAGCCTTCCTTCGGAACCTAAGTCGAGTTCCTCCAGCTGTCTGTCATTCACTGCCGTGTCATTTCTCCTGTTCCCTTCTTGTAAAAATGACAAAACACTTTTATCGAGTTGTGTCCCGGTCTCTTGCGTTCGTATGAACGCGTGGCTGATGAGGAATCATTAGAAATGAACAAAGTTTGAATGTCTCAGATATTTATCGTTTGTTATATTTTGAATAAACAAGAACGTTGCTTTATCCTGATATCGATTTTATTAGACATAACTTAGTCCGCACTTTTTCACGCCAGGTGAAAAAGATCGTACAAATTACGAGGATAAACTCGTGGCGAACTACAGTTCAGTTTGAATTCATAACTTTTAAGTCCCGCGATTTTAATTCATCCACTTTTTCATTTCGCGTTTGAAATTAATTCACGCTGAAACGCAACCACGTTTAACGAGCGTATTTTATTTAAGTAATGAACGTTCCGTCATCATACCAGCTTTTTTATCGCGGGCAAATAAGTTGTTAAAATTCCGGATTGCAATAAAGCCTTGTACTGTCGTGAGGTACGACCCAATGAAAATGGGACACCAGGTAACCGATTGTAAAACGCGTTTCCTTGCATTGGACGATCATTTTTGTTATCTATATAGCTAAATTTTTTGGTTCTATTTTCTACTATTTTTATTACTTATAATTATGTATTCAGTGCTTCATCAAAGTCACACATTATGAAACAGTATTGAAATAATGCAAAGACATTTATCTAATATTTCTTTAACGCGTTTCCTTGCATTGAACGATCATTTTTGTTATTTATATAGCTAAATCTTTTTGTTTTATTTTCTACTATTTTTATTACTTATAATTATATATTCAATGCTTCATCATAGTCACTCATTATGAAACAACGTTAAAATAATGCAAAGAAATTTATGTAATATTTTTGAAGATCAGGAAGATTCAATGTAGTTGTTTTACGATTGATAGAAAACTAGAGTTACATAGTTAAATTTTGAGTGAAACGTTGAATCAGGTAGAGAGGAAAGAATCGATCGTCTCTGCTGATAAGTAATCTAGGTCAAACAGTAAATGTATAATCGTTATTTAATAATAGATCGAGGATCGGCGATTGGTAGTAATCGAAACGGTTGGCACTCGATCGCGCACTTGTCCCGGTGGCGGGAGTCTAACGAGCGGTAGAAGGCAGATCGAGGGGCAGGGTAGGCGGGCGAAGGAACGGAGGGGGAGTGATTTGTTGTAACGAAGAACGCCGCGCACGCTTGGCACAATGTAGCCACTTGTTTACAGGGACAATATTTTCATTCCGCAAACAATTGATGGCTCGATAAAGACTCGGCGCGGCGTACAGGTGGGTGCTCGGATCTAACGTTGTAACGCGGTCGCCCGTTCGTGAATGCGCCTCGCTCCCTCGTCCATCTCGCTTCCTCTCTCGCTCTCTGTATATACGTGTGTGTTTACGAATCTCTCGAGTAAAGTATTAGCCGACTCTAAACGCTTGAATCATCGAGTTGTATGCCTTCGATTCGTCGGCCCATCACGCCCGTGCCACCGACGCCTCCTGTTTCTCTTGTTTCCTTCCGTGTTTCTCTTTTCGGCGGGAGCGAAAAAGATTCGAATAAAATCGTAGGAGGGCATTCGGTCGCACGTCTTCTGGGCTCGCAGAGAATCCATAGAATTCATTTGGGTAGGAAACGTAGCGATAAAAGGTGAGGTTGAAACGAGATTCGTTCGTTGCACAATTTTGGGCTGTACCCATGAAAGGGAGGAAACAACGGTGAGTCAACAACGAGGAGATAATCCTCTGTTGTTTAAGGGTGAGTAACCGCGTGAACGAAAATAAACGACGGTCCGTTCTTAAGGTTAGTACGGTGGTAATAATACGCGGTGGTAAAGTGACCATAGATTTGCCTGAGCCGCTTGCTATTTTTGCGTCCTCGGTGGTTCGATCTCTAATGCGGGATAAATTTCCCTGGAACTAATCTCTTTGTCTTCGCTTAATATTTCAATTGTCTTATTCCGAAATTCGATGCTACCTGAATTTTGAAGGTTAATGTTTAAAAGCAGGAATCTGATTTAATTAAAATGAATTTAACATCGTTCTATTAATATGGTGTCAAAATTTGAACGCTTCGTCATTGTTTTTATATGAGGGCTCATGCAGCTTTAAACCATATGACAACAATTGATAAGACCCATTTGGCCTATCATTTAATATTAGTTACTTTTTCCACGACATTTTCTCGTTATATTATAGGTAGATAGGTATTAAGAGATAGCTTTATCGTAACAGAGGGGACGGTTAATCGGTAGTCACTGGACGAGATACAAGGGCCGACGGGCAGGTCGATAGGTAGTCGATAAAGTTACTATTGCTGCACATTTTATTATTTATAAGACGAACAAGAGAGTTCCAATTAACAAAACTTAAAACGCGTGATTCTACTCTTTAATCGGAGTTTATTAAAAATGATTAATTAAATCGAGGAAATGTTTGATAAACCTATTGCTGTTAACGTACCCCTGGTACCCTTGGAATCAGACGCCTATGGAATTGATAATCGGTAGATATCTCGCGATAACACGTGCATACGTTGGAACTAAACGTTCTCGACGTGATACTCGAGTTCTATTAAATAGAGTGTCCCATAAAGGGGTTTACACAGAACTTTAATTATAGCCGGGACTTTTATCACAGCCATAAGTAAATAGGTACGCTTAAGCTTTCAAAAAGAAAAAAAGAAATGACGAAGGATAATGCAAATGTTTATACATTTTTTTTCAAATCGAGTCAACGTTCATCCGATCGGAATTGGGCATAAATCGTTCTTAATTAACGAACGGCGGTGGAAAGCGCGGCGGATAAAAGAAACGAGAACGTCGCGTCGTCTCGAAGCTATTGGTCGACGGCAAACAAGGCCTTTCCCGGGTCGGGGATAGCGGGAAGATTTTTCCGGCCGATCCAAGTTTTTGCGTTAAAATCAATTTTACGGGAATATTTGATTTGCGCGGCGAGCCGTCCAGCGACGGTGATAAAACAGTGAAAAAACGAAGGCATATAGATGCGGGTACACATTTCTTCCTCGTTGCAGGAGATACGCAGAAGTTTGACCAGCAAACATTTAAAAGTAGTACCTGCCCGTTCTTTACCGTCCCTCGAGCCGTGTAACGAAATTATGTAAGCTCGAATATTTTGCTCATCAATAGAGCGTGGAATTTACGAGGATCAGGATCCATTGAAATTCGCGAAAAACTTCGGCTCTAATATAATTTTCCTCTGATGGATTTCACTTGGTCGTAATTAATTAATCGGGGTAATCGTAAGGAGATGAAATAACGAGGACGCGATTTGACTTGCGAGGTTGGAGGCATCGGGCGGACGTGGAACCGATCGAGTTAAGCTAAACGAATTATTCGCCGAAAATCCGATCTCTTTTTATTACGTGCGTTTAATATTCATGGACCACGGACGGTTAATTATTCGAGACGCGATAAACGATTAATCGGCGCTGATCGAGCGGCGGGACGCGTCGAAATACCGGAAAATTCGATTTCGTAATTCGATTGTTGAATGCTCGCGTATTGCCGATTTTCATCGTGAACCTTCGCTACGATCATTTTTATTCCTCGAAAATCGAACTTCGCAATGTTTCTGTACTTACGATTTTAATTATTATATCCCATATGTAACATTCGTTTCGAGTGTGAAAAAAATTTTATTTCTGCTATACAACTTTCCCGAACTTAATGTATTGTTTCTTAAGTGAATTGGGATAATCAAATCTGACTGATTTGAATAGAAGTATAATTCTCTTTGTGTGTTGAAATGAGCTATAGAGATTTGATTGTACATGGAACATCGAAATCATGCGAGATATTTAGAAAATGATCGCTGTTACGTGGATATAGATAAATATTATAGGTAGGTATATTTGTTGTTGCAATTGAACGTTATCGAGTACGTATGTTTGAGTTTATCTAGCTTTGACACGGGTAATGAAGCCGGCGTCATTCTTATGTACTTAAGTTGATCGAGCCAGTTGAAACCGACTGTAATTTACTACGGTCCAATATTTATACTTTATTGTTGGATTTGTTTAAATAATCCATTTTCACGCTACCGGCAGCACGAGCTGTCGCGTTGCAAACACGCGTTTACCACACTTCCTATACTTGTTTGCCTTTTTATACGATCGACCACTGTTGTTTTCAAAGCAAGGAATTTCGGCTCGTTCCAAATCATTTCGTAAAAATGAGACAGGGATCAAGTGATTCAAATGATCAAATGATCAAATGAAAACATCTGTCTAAAAGACATAGTTTCTATTTAGCTGAATGAATGTTATCTACAAGAAACGATTCACTTCACCCAATCGAATCTTGAATAGATAACGAACGCGTCTCGGGTATTTCAATGAAAATTTATTTTCGACGAATGGTAATAAACTAGGAACAGATTTGAACGTGCAACCTACAACGTGCCCGTCGCTTCAGGTATGTCAACGGATTAAAACAAGCAATATACCTACGGGTCTTACGAGCTCCGTCGCAGCGGCACGATCTTCTTACACCATCACGAGAAAATCCACCAGGAGGAACATAAGAAATGAATCACCGAACCAAGATTGAATCTTCGTCCCTGCGAGATCACGTCTCGGACTTGCCACGGTGGATATAAATCGAGTATAAACCGAGTCACGAAACGAAGGGAGGAGGCGAACGGTAAAGGCGGGAGGGTTAATAAAGAAACGTCCGAGGAAAATCCGCGGTTCGTCCCGGGACGGTCTAGGTGTCAAACTCAGTGGCGGACAGACGGTTGACATGACATGAGAGTAGCGTCGGGACGGCGGCCGTCGGTACCGCGGCGGCGTCCCGCTCACCGACGGACGGCCAGGCGTCCCGAAGTCCCCCGGGAGGATTGCGCAAGCGGCGAACCTCGCAGCTGCGCTTTCGGGTCGAGCTCGGCAGGCGCCGGGGCGGCCTGTCCGCACCTACGCGCGCGTTATCGCGCCGCCGATTCACCCTGATATAAAGGGGATCTGTCGGGGCGACGCGCCATTGGCCGATCCTGGACGGGAGTAGGGCACGGACGGTGACCATTGCTCGGTTTGGATCCGAACGGGCGCGGCAGAGTGTCGACGGTGGTGGGAAGTGTTTGAACAAGATCGGGAGACTCGAGAGTAGCGGAGTACACTCGCTAACCGGCCTCCATCCACACGGCAACACAGAGAGACAGAGAGACGGTGTCACTGGTTGAACGAAGGAGAGTGGAGGCGAGGCGGCTCGAACACACAGAACCCCGCTCAAACAACCTCGATCCGTTCGCTCGGTTCGGTTGCTCGTCCTACGGCCGCGCGTCACCCAGGCCCCTCGCGTCGTTCATCGCGCGTTTATCGCCGCGCGCCAGTTACAACAAATCGTGTGGGTTGTTTTGCCGAGTTCGGGTAAAAGTGACTAAACAGGATTTCACACGGTGCACGCGAGATGATATGCCATTGAAGAACCAGTGAGAATTGATTCAGTGTCGAGTGGTTCGTGATAAAGAAATATAACAACCGGGAGAACTTCTGAACGGCAGTGGATATATTCTTTGAAACGGACTATAAGGGGAGTATCGAGGTTCGTTCCGCGAGTTCCTCTGACCTCTCGATCGGCGATCGAGGGGTGGTGAGTTAGATACCGATTGTTCGATCAGTGCGCGTTCGGAGTTGCGACGGGACCATCCCGACGGGAAGATTAAGGAGTCGTCGCATTATCAGCAGCAGCCGTGGTACCGCGGTTTTCATGATTCCCGTTTGACGAGCAGACAACAGTCCGGCACTCCGGCACCGGTGAGCTCTATGACCATGCTCCAGTCGCAGAAGCTGTACAGCGACGGCTGCCTGGGCGGCGCGATGACCAGCGCCGCGATGTCCACGATGGGCAGCATGGCGCCGACGTACAGCTCGATCAACTCGGTGATGCCGATGGGCATGTCGATGGGCGTCGGGGTCGGGCCCAGCTGTAGTCCCCAGGGCGCCGGAGGTTTCAACATGAACACCATGAGCTCGGCGATGGGGATGGCGTCGATGGGCGGTGGTGGCATGGGAAGTTACGGGAGCGCGTCGATGGGTAACGCCGGCGCCTGCATCGGCGGCGTCGGGTACAGCACGCTGACGCCGGGCGGCGGCGCCGGGATCACCAGGGATCCGCTTTCGTTGACCGAGCCAGACTCGCCGAACGCGGCCCTGCAACGCGCGAGGACTGACAAATCTTACCGGAGAGCGTACACCCACGCGAAACCGCCGTATTCGTACATCAGCCTGATCACCATGGCCATCCAAAACGCGCCGACGAAGATGTTGACGTTATCGGAGATTTACCAGTTCATAATGGACTTGTTCCCGTTCTATCGGCAGAATCAGCAGCGTTGGCAGAACTCCATCAGGCATTCGTTGAGCTTCAACGACTGTTTCGTGAAGGTACCGAGGACACCTGATAAGCCGGGGAAAGGTTCGTTCTGGACTCTTCATCCGGATAGCGGAAACATGTTCGAGAACGGCTGTTACCTGCGTCGGCAGAAGAGGTTCAAGGACGAGAAGAAGGAGCTCACGAGGCAGAACAATAAGCATCAGCAACATCAGCAACATCACAGCGGTGGCGCGGCGGCGGCAGCTGCCGCTGCGGCTGCCGCCGTCGCTGGACACAACAGTCCAACGTCGCACGATCTAGCCGGAAAGAAAACCCCGTCTTCGTTGCACCACGGGCCTCAGCAGCAAGACGACAAAGATCTACATTCCCTGGTGTCCTCGCATCATCACCATCACGCGGCTAGCCTCCATCAGCATCACGCCGCTTTAAAGAGCGACGCGACGGACATAGGCGGCCTCCTCGGGCCGGACTTAGGCGCCGCGCACGACGAACTCACAGCGATGGTCAGTCGGAGCCTGCATCCTCATCTGATCCCCGACTCGGCCGCCCTTCATCACGGGATGACCGGCAGCCTGAAGCAGGAACCGCCGTACACTGCCGCGAGCCATCCGTTCAGCATCACGAGGTTACTGCCGGGCGCCGCCGGTGCGTCGCCCGGCGCACAGGACACCAAACCGCCGGAGATGAAGATGTACGAGCAGCTCCATCAGAGCTACGCGAACTTCGGCTCGCCGCATCACCCTCACGCGCATTCCGCGCCGCCGAGCCATCATCACCACAACGGCATGCACACGGGTTCGAACGCAGCCGGTCCCATGCACAACATGTCGAATCATCATCATCAGGAGTATTACCAGACGCCGCTCTATCATCACGCGACCAGCGTTGCTAGCAGCAGCGCGCCACCTCCGCCTACCGTCGCTACCGCGACGCCGGGCTTGTGACACCACGCCACGCACCCTTACGCCTTGGCCTGAGCCGCTGCAGTCGCGGCGTATGCCGCCACCGCCTCGAACACGACGAACCTCGCCCTCCCTAGTCATCGGCAACCGACGTCGTCCTCTTCGTCGTCCTCTTCGTCGTCGTCTTCAACCCCCTCGGCTACGACGCAGCGCGCTCAGACCGTGAGCCAGCAGGAACAGCAGCCGGCCGAGAGGCAGGAGCGGCGGAGACGTCGCTGCGACGATGAGGTCGACGCCTGCTGGCCACCGACCGTTCACGTGGACGACTACGATGAAGAGGAAGATGAAGATGACGAGGAGGATATCGTGTGAAAAGTTGTATCGAGGTGAGATTCTGGCGGCCAGATCTTCGTCGATATCCGGGGCGTCTCGACGCCTCTAACCCTCATCGGAGATCAAGGAGGCTATAGGCAGGTGCGAATTTTCGGATTTGTTTCTACCGAATGGAGTGGACGTTTGATCGCGACAGCTGTATGGGTGGCCGTGAGTTTGGTTTATACATGGTCGGGATAATTGTTGGTAGGTCGTTTAGTGTGATGTTAAGTACTACTCGAGGGATCTTTATTGTGGGTTGTTATGGTCGCGTGATCCTTTGATGGGAGCTATTTTGAGTCGTGAATGAACACCGGATTCCTCCTGAGCGTTCTGCTCTTCTTAACTCGGAACCACTAACTTTATTAAGAAGATATGTATTGACATTTGAGTATCCTCTGTATTTTACGTTTTACAGACGTAGAGAATTATTTATTTGTTTATTTCGGTTTTACCTACATTGACTCCATTTCTGGCTCTCGTTTGATCGGCTTGTTAAGAAGAGCAACGTTGCCTCTCGTCTGGACGATGTCGATCCTGGCATCACAGTTACAATTCACAATTGGTTAAACTGTTGCAGATTTCACCTTGCCAGAAATTGTTTTAAGAATCTCTTTTGAAATTATTTAGATCTACGATTAGCCAAGTACGACGTTAAGGAATCTCGATATTTCCGGAAAAGTAAAATGTTTATCTCGATAGCGACGCGAGCGTCAAGATCAAATTCTAGTTTCTCTTTATGAATAACATTGTTTGACTTCATTCAAACTCATTCTCGATGTTACCAAATACCTATTACTTAATAGCTAACAGTTTTCCTTCAATCTTGTATTCTGAAGGTACATCGACATCGTACCGTCGATTGAGGCGATCGATTGTTTCGTTGCAACGGAAAAATCTATCGAGATGCCGATTAAGCGCCACTCGAATCGTGACTGACAACTGCGATACCTAAATATCGAAGCTAATTATTTGCGTTAATTCGATCTCGTTCGTTCGATAATTTGATAATAGACATCTGTTCGATAATAAATTACGAAGTTTTGAACGGCGCGCATCTCGAGGAATATTTTCTGTGATACGCAGCAACGATCCGCGACTCGAACATCTACTACCCCTTTCTAACCCTTTCCTCTCGATTAATCGAGCATTCGAAATGGCCCGCGTGTTTTGCGAATTAAACTGCGAGGACGAATGGGGTTACAAAGCGACGCGTAGTAGTCGAACGATCCGATTCTATTTGCAATACAGCAGTGCAATTTCCTTCGCGTCGAAGGAAGTTGATCGACCGATTGAATCAAGTTTGTTGTTGACGCTTCGAGACACGTACCATTTATTTTAAGCAGCTTCGTTGTCGAAAATTACGATACCGAGTTTCTTTGAGAAACTATATTTTTATAACCGGGATATGTTAGGCGACTGAAAGATACCGTGTTTACCTATCGTTCGGAATATTTTGTTAATCTTGATTGACGATGGGCTGTATCTCCACGGAAACAAAAGACAGGAATAGACAGTCGCTAGACGATTGTTTATCGAGTACATAGTTCGCGATACCGGTTAGCGATAGCGCAGGCCTTCTTTTGGATTATCTGTACCTTCGATGATGCACACCGTTTCCGATCGGTTGTTTTGATCGTCGGTCGTTGATCTCATCCCGTCGGTTACCTCCTTATCGTCCCGCTGCAATTACGTTCGCGTTTACCTCACCAATTAATTATCACCGTTTATTCGATAATAATTAAAACGTTTATCGGTCGGTCTATCAATAAACTTGACACGGTATCCGCACGAATTTTTTTCCCACCGCTTAAGCCGCTTCTATAAATATCGAGTGTATCGTATTACGAGTTTAATTCCTGTTTTTGCTTGAAGTCTCGGTAAGACGTTCGGTACAATCATAACACTACGTTAGTATCAACAGAATGTTGGAACGTGTCTCGAAGCAGTTTGAGGTATCGAGCGAAATGAGAGCCCGTTCCGATGGTTGGCTCGGGGCCGCGCGAGCGTCGAGCGAAAAAATGTGATAATCCGCGAGAATAAATCTAAATTAATGAACGTAGGCTTGCGAGAGACGCCTGTGTGTTTCCCGTGTGTCGAGGCGCGCGTTCGTGCACGATCACACTAATCATACAGACACCAGACACGTAGGGACGAAGGAGACAGTCGCCCACGCGCGAACGCGACGCTGGGAGAAACCGAGAAACTAAAGAATTCCTTTTAAAAGCGAAGCGTCGAAAGCAGGACACGTCCAGCGTTCTTTTTTTTGTATCATACGTGTAGATAGCCGCACAACGTAACGCGTACGATGTACAATATTATATATGTTACAGAGAGAGCTATATAAATATAAATATTATAAATATAAATATATAAATAAATGGAGTCTAACGATTGCATCATGTTAGGTATATACATATTATATATATATTATATATATTATACAAAGTGAGAGAGAGTGAATGATCGCGCGCGTGTGTGTGTGTGTGTGTGTGTGTGTGAGAAGAGAGAAGATTGTACAGCGAGTTTCAAAAGCATCTCTCCCTTTTATCCCCCGCTCCGTTCGTTCTTCTATTCCCGTGGACAGCTGGAACCCTCGAGCTTGCTGCCACCGAGCCCGTTCGACTCTGACCAACCTCGAGGGTTGCTTTTGAAACGCGCCCCACCTCGAAACGCCCTGTAAATAAAGGAGAGGCGATACCCAGGGAGAGTACGTAGCCCAGCGCGCATCGCGGAAGGTCACCGATCGTGTTACGATAAATCGTCGGTTCTACCGTTAGCGTGTTCCACGTTTTCCTCGTATCTCGTTCAGTTTTACTCGAATTCGCTCGAAGGCACCGACGACGCACGTGTTTCTGTTCGACTCTCGAGTCTTTAGACAAAATTTCGTATGAACAAAGGAAACGAAGAATCTCTTGTAATTTCGTTGGAATATTAATTAGTTTCGTTGATCTTCCTCGGGGGTGTAAAGCGGACTGTCGAACTTTCGAGCGACATTGACTACCGGTGGCAGTGGAACGAGCGAGAAATCTTATTTGCCCCTATCTTCCCGATCATACTTCGGTCCGCGAACCGATGCCGAAGGCATTGCGATGTAAAAGGGAACGCGAGAAAATAGAAATCTCTTCGCCGTGCATCTTACGCTTTGATTGTTCCTGCGCTCGTCAGCGCGCTTGTCCACGAATATTCTCCCCGCGGTGGAGGACCGGCGAGCGTTCTCTTGTCCTGACACCGCGTTCCAGGATCTTTCCCCGTTCTCTGTAACTTCTACTTGTTCGAATCGCCGTTTTCGGACGTATACATTTTTCAGTGTCGTTTCCGGCCCGGGGATGAGCGAACGTATTAACCCCGGAATCATCGTCGTTCGATACGCGATCCGTGGTGATTCCGTGGCTAGATCGATTGTATATACACGCATGTACGCACGCCAGCACGAGAGCGAGAGCGGATATAATGTTCCGGCGGCCCTCGCGAATTTTGGGCCGACCGCCGGAGAAACGACCCGAGCAAACGAGGATGTAAATGTTTCAATAAATCCACGTATTTCTACGAACATCTCTGTCTGACGTCAACACCTTCCCGCTGTAGTAGTTACAGAAAAGTTACTCGTGACAATCCGTTTGTTATCAGACTGTGGATTTTATGCATTTCAAGGAAAATCGTAACTCGAGATCAGATAAACATTGCTTTTCATCTCTGGCATTATGTGATAAACGTGTACACTTACAAAGCACAGTGAGTGGACTTGAGCTGGTACTCGCATAAGATTCATAGGAAACAATAGTAGACATATGAAATCTTCGGATTCATTTAATTAATTGACATTATTATACTGCATAAAAATCCACAGCGAACTTGCTCGTTTCGTACGAAGATTTCCATCCAGGCTCCAAGCATTTCGATCGAGGTTTTGAGTAAAGGAAAGAAAAGAAAGTTAAACAATTTCGTTAGACCGATACTGTTTGCAGTGAGCAAACGGAAATTGCGACGTACCCTCTGAAGAAAGTTGTTCTTTACTTTTTCCCCATTTCCTTTATGTTCTACGTACTACTACTTACAATCACCGACCGTACAGACGCAACACTGATTTCTCAGCCTCTTTTTTCCCTTATCCCTCTTCGTCTTTGCAAGTTCATTAAACAACGTTTCGTTATTTTATCCCGTTGCACGATAAGTCTTTATCGTTCGTCATGTATCTCTGTTAATCCCGTTGGAGTAGAAACAAAGGAAATGCAATTAAAGTAAGCGTAAGGACTTTCAAATAGGTTCACGATTTTTCGGTAGGAACTTGTTAAACGATTCGTGAGGTTAAATCGTTTTCAACCTTTTACTTGTTACGCAGGTTTTCACCAACCACTACATCCTCTTGCATATTCATTGACCGAGACTTTGCTAATTGATTTTTTTCTAAGCACAAGACACCGGCAAAATATTCCACTTTCTTCCCTATCTTCGCGAAGTGAAATAAACTTAGGCACATGTTCATGCTCGTTGTACGAAGGTTCAAAGTCGTACTTCCAAGACGTAACGGACATGAATAGCAATAACCAATGAAGATCAAAGAACAGTAAAAGGATCTGCTTGACGAATCAATACCATCGGCGTATTTTTCTAAGTTACATAATATTTGTTACATGAAATTCAGCTCGCGGATTCGTCATCGTTAAATGACTGCGTGTTATCGTTGCTACTTGCCCGATTCGGTCGAATCGCTATTCCGATCACGCGATCACGCTACATATTTCGATAGCGCGTGTATCGTTCGACTCGGATAAGTGAATTGAAAATACCTGATAGGTGTAAACCTACGTAACAAGAATAATGTACCCAACAGTGTTTTCTTCCTCGACGCGGTGAAACGGAAGTTAATGAGATCGTGTAACGATATCTTTTAGATATAATTCCAGGGCTCGAAGATAAACGATGAGCAGATATCGTAAACTTTAATTTCTTCCGTAAAACTGATCTAACGACTCGTTCGAAGAAATAAGACTACGAAATATTCTTCAAACCGTGGAGGTTCTCGTATAACGCGTGAGATTGCATCATCGACGAACGAAGTTATACCGTATTATTCTCTGGCCTCTTGCAAGAATTTTTACACTTCAACTTGGAATTCTCATAGCTCTTACCCAGTTACAAAGTTCACAAACGTCCGACGGTATTTAGTCGGAATTTCAAATAGAAAATCTTCATCAATCATTTCTCTGATTCGTATTAGATCGATCCAGGAGTTCAGTTTCCTGGCACAGATTCAAGGAAGCGGACGTACTTGTACATCGCTACAATATTATAGAATCGGGAGCGAGAGATTTTAAGAAAACATTGATAACAGAAAGAGGACGCTGTACAGTCTTTTCTATGTAGCCAATGATCGATCGATGAAAAAATTGGCGTTCGGAGTAAAACTGGCTTTCCCGCGATATAAGAGCATTAACAAATTCGACCGATAATATTTGACTTGAATCGGGCGGCGGGCTCTGCTCACACACTCGTCGACTTTCGTTCCGCGGCTCGTCGCCGTCGTCGCCGCCGCCGCCGCCGCGATTCCCCTAATCTGTGTACGCGATCGATACGCGTTCATTAATTACGGATTCCGGCTGGCGAACCGTGAAAAATTTGACCGATTATCCGCGTCAAGCACCGATACCAATCTCGCGATGCGATCGATTACCGTCGACTCGTAATAAGGAATTAACGACTCCCGGATGTACGTGTCAATCGTCCTAATTATCCCGTTTGTCTTTCGATTTAATTAGTTTTTACAAAAAAGCATCCTCAACTTTTTATCTTCGGTCTCAATTCGCCGTATCGAATTTTTTAATAAACTCAAGTTTCCTGAAAAAATAATTTTCAGGAATTTTAAAAATTCACTTTTAAATTATATTTGCTGCATTTTGCTTCTACGTGCAAAATTAAGCTTTTTCACTCGTATGCTGAAGATAGTTCTCGTACGAGTGTAAACGGTTGATATTGTCGAAGATTTTCGACGTTAAGCGAAAGTATCGAGAACGAAGTATCACCGGTATATTGATTTTCCTTTAGCGGCAGATACCGTTGCCCGAATTTACGGCCACGATGTTTTTATTATCTTATCTACCCATTTTACGTCACGCGTTAAACCTTCCTCTATTACGTACGCGCATGTATGTACGTATCTCGTCTTTATTGCTCCCTAAATCGAACGTCGCGTTAATATTTAACGCGCGAAACAAATTAACCCCGCATAAAAAGGTACCGATAAACGAGAATACCGATTCGCTAACGCGTGGTAAATTTATTTTCGATGGAAGATTTTTTTTTAGTTTCTACGAATGAGAAGACGATACTCGATTTTTACTTATAATCGTCGGAAATTTCTGTTGCCGACAAATCTCTCATTTAACTTGATACCATGTATAAAAATTAAGAGATTTACATTTCTAGGTAAACGGGTGAAATAAATAATTTTTATCAAGATCCGCTTAACACTATTTCTACCATGAGGTGTCAAAAGACACCTTTCAAATTTTAATTGAACATTGTTCATTAAGTTTAATCATTTCTCCACAATTAATTTTTTGACTTTTCTTAGAATAGTTATTAAATTAATTCCTTATTCAATTCTTATTTTCCTCCAGTTCATCCTGGATTTAAAAAGACACCTTTTAGTCGAAATAGGTATACACAAAATCGCGGCAGAAATAGTGTTAATTATAACATAATTAATTTATTTCTAAAGTGTTATATATCAATCCCCAGGGGTCGACTTCGACCTACAAGAGGTCCATGTCAACGAGAAAAAGCACATTTAAAATTGATGAATTTGTAAGAAATATCAGGAAAGTGGGGGATTTACCAAAGATGGAAAAATTAGGTACATGCTTTACAGGATGAAAAAAATTTGAAGACTTCCGGCTTACAAAGAAATTTAAATGTATCCCAAATTTTCGATTTACTGCCTTGACGTGTCTGCAACCTCTTGTATCAGAACTGGTATACCCTATAACGGAAAACATGCATCACAATGGAATAGTGGCAATGTATATTATTCAAGTGGTTCGCGACTAAGCAACCGAGACTGAGAGACTCTCTATATGTATATTCATGTATGAAGAGAGAGAGGTAGAAGAATTTGGCGCGCGGACCAGGTAGCGAATAACGAGTCTTAGTTAACGGGTGGACAATCGAGGTGCAATCTCCCGCGGATTATTCGGCATGATACACAGCCAGATATACATCATATACACGAGAGGTACTACAAACCTGTGTATCTCGCCAATATTTGACTAAATCATGAACAATGTTTGATCGTACACATGCGCGGGACCTGGCGCGCGCACACACACCCGCGCGCTCGCCCGTTCGATAGAGGCACAGCCGAGCGGATAGAGGAGCGTAGCCGAGGAGCAGCAGTGCCGCGATAACAGAGGTTCGCCGACTGTTAAGCGCGCGTAGCGAAACCGGAAGAAAAAGGGTCCGCGGGACGGACCGAAAGGGGCGAGCGTCGTTGATCAAAGTACAGCGTCGATGGTAGAACCGCGAGATGGTCGGAGAAAACGGATAAAAAAGAGCGGTGATCCGTGGTGGAAGGAGCAGCGAAAGAAGCTCGGAAGATGCGGGGAAACGGAGCGGTGAACGTGGGACCGAGTCGAAGGTGGAGTAACGGTGTAACCCCGGAGGGGGAGACGAAGGAGCGAAGGGGAAAACGCGCGAAAGGAGGAAAAATCGAGCGGTTTCGAGGGGAGTAGGGAGCGAGAATGATATAGTTACTCTCTGATGGCGGGGGGAGAAGATAGCTAGTGTGGTGGGAGATTTTGCGATGCCAGGAGCAGAAGCGAGGATGTTATGGAGGGCCGAGATCCGCGAGAGGGGAGGCTACGCCGATATCGACGAGGAGAGGAAAACCCGGAGTGCGTGTATGTAACCGGAGCGTGTTCCTCTTCTACTACTACTACTACTACTACTACTACTATGTACTATTACTACTACTACTACTACTATTACTACTACTACTAGTCTGAGTATCTCTCTCGCTCTTCAGGAACTCCGGTTCTGGTTGAAAATGAAGGCTGCTGCGAAGGAGGATACGAAGGGCAGCAGAAGCTGCTCCCCTCGCATGGAGTTTAACGCTTCATCGACGAGTTTTATCAGCGCGGCTCTCTCGGGACTTGACGGTAAGCGGCGTTGTTAATTCGAGGATATTAAACCGGGACGCTAAAGGATCGGGACGGACTAGGTTCAAATCTGACAGGTAGGTATAGCAGAGTCTTCCAGCTGTGAACGATACTCTGGTAGCATACACGGTAACTTGCAATCATTTACGGTTTCAGGGGAATCATTGATACGGTGTATCATTGATAATGGTAAATAGCGTTATACAAAAGATTGATGGAAATAATATTTGACCAAAATCAAGCCACTCTAATTACTATCTAATTAAATGGAAATTATCACGCACGTCATACGTTAATGTCGATATCATAATTTATTAGATACATATTTATGTTAACTAATTTCAGCTGGATAAAATAACACTGGCAATATCGTTAACGTCTAATAACATTTTCCGATAATTGAACCAGATACGAGTACAGTAGGTGGGCTACGACCATTTCGATAGGTACATACTCAGTTCCATGGGCTGTCTAGAATCCGCGGCGCAGCCGTCTGTCTCTGTATGTATGCAGATTATTTGCACGGGCGTATATGTGCACGCGGTGTTAGGCTAATTTGCAGCTTCGTTAATTTATGGTTGCGCAAGCGTGAATTTCGCATCGCCGTCAAAGGCGATGAGTCAAGGTTCGCGGAGAATCAGTGACAAGATGTCCGCTCGAAGATGCCGCGTGCGTATGCATAGGTTCACCCAGGAATTTTCTCTTCACCACTGTTTCGTAACTTAAATGGCTGAAATTCGTTACCTCGAGATTCCATTGGTTTGAGAAACAGTCGTCGACGGTTCAAAATTATTGCTAAATTAATAATACTTCTGAGAATAGAGTCCCTTTTAAGGAGTTTCATTAAAATACGTGGAACATTACTGATAATTTACATCTGACTTTATTATATGAGCCAAAACTCTACATCTCGTATGCAGATTTATATTTTATTAAAACTCATATTAAGAATTGCACGTTGAATTAAGATTTTTAACTTGATTAATAAGATAGCGAGTGTAATCGAGCTTAAGACGGTAGCGCTTGATAGCCATCGAGGATGAAAGAAAAATAAACTGTTGTATTGTTTGTATACATCGATTACTCGGCTCGTTATGAATCGTTCTCAAGTACCTATCTACCGATTGTTCATTTGACCAACTAATTCCCGGCCATTACTTTGAGTGCTTACTACCGTATGTATCATATTCGAAGCTTTAGATTAGAACCTTTCTGTTAAATATTTATTTATCGACGCGATAAATCTGACGTGTCATTTTTGCGATTACATACTCGAACACGTAAGAAATCATTGTTAACTACATAACGCTGTACGAGATTTTCCCAAGAATGTTCAAGTAATCGAACTTCGTTCTAAAGTGAACGTTTATTATATCCGACGTCTTCTTCGCT
>SHCU01000031.1:77160-100198 GCA_004307685.1 Ceratina australensis
ACAGACTATAACTTTTGATTCCTTTCATCTGTAACGAAAGGCAAAGGGTGATTCGGACGTATCGTAGGGGCGTGACGTATGGGTATGGTACGTATGGGTAGTTCGAGTTGGGAAGCGTATATGAGGGTTCGCGCGTTAAGACTCTATAACGATTATTTGATATTTAATACCATCAATACTTCATCGTTTTAAATCGTTCAGTAACTAAAAGTTATCTTATTCTATTAAAGTACGATAAAAGCAGCTTCAATTTTTCATATACTACAACTATCTTTTATTAGTTCTGTCCAGACTCTCTGGTTTCTGGATCATCTCTGCTGCTTCTGGTTGTTCCATCGCGTCTCTGTTCAATCTCTTCTATTTTTGGTTGGTGTCTTCGCGATTCTCTCTCAGCCAACACGTTCTTCTTAACCAGCAAGTTTCAGAACAACAACAAGGATCTAGACCTTCAGTAATAATGAGACATGATGAAGTAACATAAGTGTCCATTTATTACCTAAGTACGATATTCTTTGTAAGATCTTATGTAACTTGTAAAATTGCATTAATGAAGATATAGTTCAAACGAAACGAAATATTGTTACTTACCCTGTACACAGTCCACGCCCAATCTGCTTTCTTTGCCATCTTCATTGTAATGCTAAATAGAAATAAGATAGAACTTTTAATTTTTTTGGAACTTTTACGTACTCAGTGTTAATTTATAAAATATTTTAAGAAATGTAACCATAGTAGAAACCAGTTGAAGGAAGGGACCAGCCAAGAGATTTAGAGACGAGAGGGTCAGTCAAGTCAGTCGGGAGATATCGTCCAGAGACGAAATGCCAGTCAGGACAGAATTTGGAGGTAAAAGCGCAACGCAGGACTCGCGCAAACAGTTCGATCGGTCGCGTTCGCGGCAGGACGCGAGCGACGTGCCGGAGAGCGCGGAGTGTGGATTTACGAGACAATGATCAAGAGATGACCGTGGTCCAGTGCAATTACGGAAATGGTTACTCGAGGCAATCGGGTTAACTGGTAAATTGCGATCGATCGTCCCTTAGCCGCGTAAGGAACTGCTGCGCAAATAACCATCCAGAGGTTCTTGCTAAACTCGCGGGAAACCGATCGAAAACAATGTTCGCTATAAGTAGAAATCGTGAACAGCCAAATACATATAGTAAGTGTTTGAAATTTTCAGGTAACAATATTTATTCGTTGTCTTGTTATTCGTTGTTTGTTATGTTATATAGAATAATGATAAATCAGTGAGTATATAAATTGCGAACAGAAATTGGGTTATTACTTACTAAATGTGTGCTAGGATATATTTCCTTCGAAGAAATGAAATTTATAAGTCTGGCAGATGAATCGATATCGTCGTTTGAATTCTGCTGGTTACGATTCGTGATCGTCTGGAGTGACCATCGACATAATGACCGTTGACCATAGTCATCCCTCGCGTACGTTCGTACAAATCCACGCGCTTTACTACTAGACACGTCCTATCCATCTGTCCATAACATTAATACGTCTTCCCTAAAATTTATATCCGCTATACAATGTATACTCCGATTAAAAACGAATTTACTATCGGTGATCAGGTTGTACAAGCGATAAAAAATTCATGCATTCACAGTTTCGATGATGCTTCGCCAGGAAGAAAAAATTGTCCCGGAATTCAGTGGAATATTTGCGTACAACCGATCGCGTTACAAGCGGCGTTCCGTCCGATTTGCGGAAGCGGCCGCAGCGGATCCGCTGATCAGAGCCCGAAATCGGGCGGGCACCGCGTCAGCTGGCAAAGGACGAGCGCGATGATCGCGAGGCTTGTTTGGATTTACCGATAACAAACAGGCCGGTATCTAGCCCCGGCAGGAACAAAGTCGACCCCGACGATTACAGCGGGTCGGCAAACAGCACCGGACCGGGCCCACTGATCGTGTGCCCGGTCTTTTGATCCCGCGCTAGCGCTGTAACAAAAGGCTCGGCGAACTTTAAAACAATCGACAAATTTGTCGCGCGCCGCCGCTTAATCGGGTTAAGGACGAATCGCGCATAATTACCGGACCCCCGCGTGCGTCGAACGTCCCGACTACCGCGAGAACGAACATGTGCGGTCGCCTTTGATCCGTCACACCTGATTTCGCGTCCCCGGGCAGACCGAATGTTTTTTAGAGGGAGGGGGCCGAATCACGAAAAAGTGGATTAACGCGATCAGCTTCGGCCGGGAATTATGCACCGGTTAAGGTTGCGAGGGTCGGTTTTACCAATCTGTTTGCCGAATTTATTATACAAGTTACTTACGGGAGTGTTAGATGCGGTTCAACTCGGTTTTCCCGGTTCGCGGCTGAACGCTGATTAAATTCATGATTTCATTACGTTTCGTTATAGCGCAGGTTTCTACGCACAGTATGTATGTTTTTATTTCGAAACGTCAAAATTACGTCAGAAGCTAGCAGCATTAATGCCAGATCGAGCACTGAAAATATGAGGCATAGATTTATTATTACTTTTGAATATCGTTCCAATAGGGGACTCACACATAAGCAGTAATGGGTCCGGAATAATTGTCCGAAGCTGTACGACTGACTACACGTACTTCATATCACTGATCGTCATCCAAATTTATTGTTACAAAATTAAAAATTTATATAACAATTCTTAATTCGTTATTATGGAAGATATAATACTTTGGATCGACCGATCTCCATTAACGAAATTAACGCGGATTCCCGATCGATTCGAGTTGCGGCCGAGGGATACCGTGCGTATCCACTTTAGAAAATTAATTGTACGTCGATTCGAACGGTTGTCCACGACGACGTTGGCCAGCTCGCAACGCGAAACGAGTAGGAGGAGAATCGGTTCCGCGTGTTTGCTACGGGGTGGACACGGGGGCTGGACGTTATATAATTAATCACCGCTCATCCATCAACCGTCTCCGACGCTACGTCCCGGCCACTTCGCCACGGGTAATAGATCTCGTCTCGTCCTGGATTCGAGTGGACGCGTCTGCTAAGCGATAACGCGGCGACTTCTAGGATTCCTAGTCGTATTTCTCATGAAACACAGGTATATTTCTTTTATTGTCAGTTTATTTTAATACCTGGTGAATTGAACTGAAGCGTAGGATTTTTAGGAATCCCTGTAAATAAATAATAATTAAATCGAAATCGCTTTGGTTGGAAAATTGAAAACGTTTTTAACCCCTTAATTCGTGGGACGGAATAACAGGCTTTATTAATCGCTGAGGGAGGAACCGATGAAAATGAGCGATTAAAAAAGCATGGAAAAACGTCGATTAATTACGAAGTCGCGTTTACTAATTATTATCGGCGGCGACATTATGCCGGATGGGCTTACGCTCCGGCGACGAATTTGTGACCGCGAAATCGGTCCGATTTTACTTGCCGATTCGGTAATTTATGCGCGCTGAGCAAACGAACCGGCGGCACCGGCCGATCTCCGCCGGGTTAAAATAATTCAAAAGTTCCGGTGATTATTCGGTGCGAGAAATTCCCGGGCACCCGATTCGAACGGGGACGATCGTTAAAAACATGCCTGTTTACATTTAATAAACGGCTCCCATCCCCCTCAGCCACCCACGCTCCCCTATCCCTCTTCGCCCGCCGCTCCATCGCTTTTAATAGCGCTCGTTAACGGTAATTATTCCTAATCAATGGCGATGATCACGTTTTAATTCGTTCATCGAAACACGAGGACCATGCACACTCGCGCTTTTCAAAACCGCCGGAGGTTCAACGACGACACGAATTCTCAACATTCGCAGCTGGACGTCGCAGTTATGGCATCTCGTGTCGACAAAATAAATTTGTAAATTGTGAAATGATAAATTTAGATTTGCTACGTCGTAGATTTGCTTGACTGATTCGCGAGTGCAACTCGAACGATAACGTAAACTGTAGTCAAGCATTTATCATTTCACCAGGTAATCGAATAAAAAGTACAAAANCGCGAGTACAATTCGAACGATAACGAAAACTGTAGTCAAGCATTTATCATTTCACCAGGTAATCGAATAAAAAGTACAAAACAGGGGAAACGCGTGTATCCCACAACGTAGCTCGCGAATGCTGGCAGAAAACAACGAACGCCTTATTTCTGACGTGATAGCTGAAGAGACGGGCGCCAGGTACGAGTCGATTTATCATTAAGCAAACACGCGCTATCGCCCCGCGAACTAGTACCTCCGCGATTCTTTGCGACTATTCCGCTAGGAATTCTCGGATGAACTCGCGTTGCATCGATCATTGGCCTCGTTATCTTCCTCGCGGGAAAACCGTTCCTACAGCAGATTAAATGTATAAAAATATACGAAGCGGTGAAAATACGTTTCATTTCTCGGATATAATAAATGTCTTTTTCCAGAAGGGTCCTGTAAAACTAATAAAGCGATTTTAACAACGAACCTACCGACACTTCTTGCATACCTGTTTCCATTAACTATGAACAAAATTCAAAATAAAGAATTTTCATAAAGTGGCGTCAGAAATTTATTTTTAAGTCATTTTATTTATAAACTTAGAACGCGAATTGAGAGAAGTTTGAAGATGACAACTGACCGGTCTGTGTTAAATGCAAGACGCTGCGTTGTGAAATATTCCACTTATGCAGGTCACCGTATTTTCATCATTTTTACCTCGCATTACCTCAAGTGACGCACTCCCTGATTTCTTATCGCAGCGTAGGCAGAGGTACTTACTCTTTCATTGCTATCACTTCTCAGAACGGTTTGAGAATTCTGCATTTCAAGGATACATGGAATCCACGGACGCCGCCTCCTTACTAAAATCAAAATACTCTCGACGAACATACCTCGATTCCACAAAATAATTTTATATCATCAACAGTTTTTAACTGGCAAAACGAGTGAGCGTCGTGACACTATAAAATGCTCGGAAATTTATGGCCCCGTCTTCCGCGTGGCAAGATTTGATAAGACTTGTCCCTTGACGCATACGGTGCGTCATGGATCGTGAAAATCAGACGCTTTGCTTGACGCGATAAATCATACGAAACGTCCACCCTACGGAAGAAATTGAGAAGTCGAAGCGAGAATAAAACACACAATTATTCTGCGAACACAAATATCACATTAGCCACGTATTAGGCACAATATTGTATTTGCGCGTAGGTTCGGTAAAATATTTGCCGATCGATCGATCCGCGCATTACAATTTCATGACGATCCACTTTCCGCCTTTCGGCAAATTTACCACGGGCCCACACCCTCCGCTGCAGAACAGATGCGCGCGGCAAGAACGCATAATAATAAAGCTGTCGACAGCGGTCTGGTAAATCTACAGCTCGGTTCATCCTACGAAATATAGCGACAAACACGTAACAAAAGAGAGCCAGTACTCGCAACATTGTAATTCTCGCCACGCGTCCCTTGATCTACGCTTTGTTTGACTGTTTGAACATCTATCCAGCTCCAACGCGATTTTTCCAAAAGCTGATCCCTCCCTGACGTCACTTTTTACGACCGCTCCAACGTTCGACCATAAACTGCCTAGTTTCTTCAATTATAACATTAGGAGTTTCTTTCAATTATCTTTAGGAGATTTAAAAATATTAGAATACTCGGTTTTATTACACTTTATGTTGTCTTTATTATAACTCCCTTAGAATATTGCGTTCTCATGTTGTTATACGTAAGTATATTGTTTATATATTGAATCAAATAACACAAAATAAACTTCATATTAAATAATAAGATCTGTATTGAGAAAAAGCTAAAACGAAAAATACACGCCGCATGGCTACCAATCCAGTTAGCATACCCACACATCAAACAAAACAAACGAGGGCTCTCTATGCAGACAGAACCATCTATTTTTTAATTTATTTAAATCTAAAAAAAAATAATAAGTACACAAATTTTTGATTCTTTTTCATATTCATTTTTTATACTTGTTATTTATCTTATAAGACTGAGTCTATCCTATTATCAACGGGATATCAAAACGTCGGTGAGACGAATTTCGAGTCGATGATTACACCGAGGGACGAAGAGTCCTGTCGCAGGATTGTTCACCGTAGAAACGAATAACGAGATCATTGTACAGAAAAATGTCCCGTTCGACAAACAGCGGCAATCCAGTGGATTTCGTACGTCCGCTCAACTAAATGCTGCTATATTCCTGCTAATTTCCCCCGGCCAATCCCCTGGGATCCCCCTTTGCGATTACCTCGCACCCCTTCTTTCCTCGACTCATCCGCGATAAATTCGGCCGTATGCATCCCGCCGACAACTGCGCCAGCTCGCTCGTCTCGAAACGCAGGAGTCTTTGTTGTGACCGCTGTTGTCGCATTTCATTTAAATCTGTTATTCGTTCGCCAATGATTTGAATCGTTGGTATACAAGTAGAACGCATCTCGATTTCATGGGCCGACGATTATTACCCTGCGCTACTGAAATTATGTGAGCTGCTCCTTTGGAATAGGAGTTAAAAATGTCAAATTTTTGAAAAACGCTTGAAATAAAAGTTGTTGAAATTGAGTAAAAGTTGTACTTAATTTACAAAAAAGGTCGTACATACTTTTGTTTTTATACATAATATAATCTTAAACAATACTTCGGGAGCAATCGATTCATTATTTAGTTCATCGCTAATTACTCTGACGATTTTTATTCACCGGTCTCATCATCTCCCAATTGCGAACGGCTTTAATTCATTTATACGAATCGATATTCCCAACTGTATTATTTATTTACCGAAACGGAATTTCAACTGTGTCTGCTCTGGACAAACAACCGGAAACTACACACGAGGACGTCGTTAATTAACTCCGCGATTATCCTCGGGAAAATTCCAAGAATATCTCTTGGTCCAGCGTCGATCATCGAGGATCCGAAAGTGGGGCGGGGATCTTTAATCGCACGTAGGAGGGTGCGAGAGCGTATAGTTGCCGTTTCGTGGGGTGTTTTTATCGACGGGTGTCGCGCTGCAGGGATTCGGTCGTGTTAAACGGCGTGATCTTAAGCCGGATCCCCAGTGAAACTCCCCCGTCCCACAAATGTATTACAGCCCCGTTTAGGAGGATTCTCCTGCCATAGTTAACAGGTCTATTAGCCGGGACTGTCGGCTCATTGTGCGATTCTTTGCTCTTTTAAACGAGCCGACACGTTTGCGAGGAAATTTGCAATTGAATGACTGATATCAGGTAGCCAATTTTAATAGCAGTGCTTATAATAAAATAGATATGTTATCTGTATATCATGTGTAACCTCGCGTGACCAGTGCTTGGATCTACGTGCACGTATCACGTTCTTTACAATCACAACAGCATGCATAAAATACTAAGTCGAAGGTGCAACAATTTTTGAGAAAAATTCGAAAGAGGTGAACGAATTTATAACACAATCATTTTTTATACATCGTAGCCGTGATTGTATTATGTAAAATGGCGTTTCAACTTCTTTCGAGCTTCGCGTCGCGAGAACGTGTATACGAAGAGTCACGAGTTTCCGGCGAAAGCGGCGACGTTTTAGGTAAACGAGGTACCTGAGGGTACTTTTCTCCAGGTACCACGGCGGGTCCAATGTTTGACCCTCAGTCGGTTGGACAAACAGCGGCGGATTTCGTCGAAAGGGCCTCGGGCCCCGATAGAACCTTCTCAACGGGCCTTCTACTACTTCCGCCACCGTTCCCCGAACCGAAGTAAAAGCCGCGTTTTTTGGCCGTGCTAACGCGTTTTCTCATCCACCGTGGATCGGGTTTCGTGTCCCTCGCGGCGTCGATGGAAATGAAAACGAGGACCGCTCTCGAACCCTTTTAAAAGAGCTCTCGAATCATTTTTTATGCAACAAAAAGCTGATACGAGTGTTCCTCGAAGGATCATTCAAATGCACTTTGTTTATTTTTCGATGAATTGTAAATTATTATTGTTTTTAAATTTGATTATATGGTATAAATAAATGTATGAAATGAGAAAGTTGCTTTTGTATAATCTTTTAAATACAACGAGCGTACAACTTGGAACAGTAATTCTTCGAATCCAGCTCTTAATTCTTCATAGGGAGGTAGGATCGAATCTTAAAAAAACAAGACACAAACTTGTTACTCCCTCTTCGAATCTTGTCTTAGAATTAGCCATGAATCATTGCCCTGAAACTGTGCTTGTATCCCTTGCGATTAGACCGCGTACATTAATCGGTGTATATACGAGTTTAAAGTTAGGGCAGGGCGACGCGACGATATTGGATTCCCGGATCGAGGACTTTCTCCTCGGCAAGGCTTGGCGAAGATCGATTGGCCGATTTGTCGAGAGACACGGAGTTCCGGCACGCTTCCTTTGTTTTACGTAATTTCCGCGCCAATATTAGCACGCTGCGTTCCGTCGGCGTGTTCCGTTTCTCTCTCACTCGACGTCGACTTCGTGTATTGGCTTGTGTGTTCTTCGCAAACAAACCAATCAATGCCAATGCCTTAACTTAACTCCTCGCTCCCTCTTGCACCACCACGTCGCGGCGCGCGTTCGCGACGGTTTCCCGTTTTACGCTTATGTTGGGAAAAAACGTTCCGTTCCTCGTTTTCTTCTTTCACTCGCATGGAGAACGATCCCAGATCTGCTCCTCGGCTTATCGTCCATGTTTATTTTCACTAATTCTTTGTTCCCCGATCAGGCACCCATCCACACAATTTTTCTATATCTTTAACTTTGCTATTGCGATATAGTATTATAGTTGAGAGCTGACAGAAAAGGTAAAAGCAAAATGAAATGACATTTAAACGAAAACAAACTGAAGTCTTTTAAAATGAAATTGTTACTGATACACTGACTAAGTTGTTTATGTGTCATTTCTTAAATTTAATTTCAAAAATAACCTTTAATTTGTTTAAACCTGTCGAAACAAGAAATACGTGACTTAGGCCACTTTAATAATTATGGGCACATAGAGTCTGCCTTCGGTAAACAATTTTAGGCCATTTTCTTCGAAGGAAACGAGTTCATAGGACAGGTGTGTCGGCCACGGGGCCAGGGAAACCGGCGAAGAAACGTCGTCGCCGCGGCGTTTAGAAGAGGAGCAACGAGGAGACGCGGGGAACGTTAAAAGCCGGCTTGGCTTCGCGGACGTCTATTTGCATAGATCCAAGAGATCGGGACAAGTGGCCGGACCTTTGTCGGACTCCGTGGGTGGTTCCCTCTTTCCCCGCGCACCCTTTTCCTACGCCTAACCCTCCCTGTCTACTCCGTCCACCCCCCGAGTTAACGTCGCCCTCGTTCAGTTACCATCCCACCGCCGCGTCGCTATCGTTTTCCTGGACATCGTCGATTCTACCAACCGCCCTCCTCGTCGTTCTTCAGGACTCGTTTGTCCGACGGTAATCGAGCGGACGCCGCGGCGCCATTTTTGTAGAGTATTCAGTTTGCCTCGAACAAGTCGATTTTAACCCTTTGAGCGCTATGAACCCATATATGCGTTTTTACACACTATTGTTACGTTGTTCATGTTGCTTAATAAAATTTTTGTTGCTTAACGAAATAAATGGTTATTAAGGCTCTTGAGGTCGCCATATAATTTATTTCAGTTGCGATCAATGTACTCTGCAATGAAAATTCTGCTCAACTTTGGAAAAGTACGTAGCCCATAGGAATTTTTGTAAAGAGTGACCAGTCCACGGCGCACGTTTCACGCCGGACAACGCAGCGCTCAAAGGGTTAACTAATTTTTTTCACGCACTATCAGTTTGAGATGCACAGGTTTAAATTCACTTTCATTTTCCTTTGGTCAAAACTGGATGCCGTCGAACGTGTAACGCTCTACTATCTATGAATAGAGCACAGATCGCTAAACCCAGCAACGTGACGCGTATAAAAAACCCGACTTTAAATCGTCCGATGGGAACTTTACCCTCTTCGATATCGACGGATTCCGTGAGAGCGAAGTAAGAGTTCCTCGGCTCGCATTTGAGCATCAGGGTTCTCCCGATTCTAGAGTATATTTAGAGAGACCCACGTTTTATTTGTCAGCTTTAAAAACATCCGCGGAGAGCCACGTTATTCAATCCTCCGTTTCGATAGGCATCAGAAAATATTGAATGTCTATCGAACAATTTGTATCGTCGATTTTGGTAACAATTATTAATAAGTTAGAAGTAGACGATACAATCCATTCTCTGAAGACCCAGGAATTCTATCTATTTATATGACAGTTCATTGGATCAAATTAATAATTAAAATGTCATCTTTACCTATAAATTTCGTTATGATATTTGCGAGTGGAATTTAATAATGGAAAATAATTTAGTGAAGATACGAAGAGAAATAATTTCCAAATTGTCCATTTGAAAATTTCATTTTGAAACTCGGGTCCGAATTATATATCGATCGGAAAATATTTTTCGATACAAGAGGCACATCTGTCCTGGTTTTCCCGGGGTGGCGCACGTTCACCGCTTCTAAACAGGCATCGAGTATTTACCGAGCAATGGAAAATTGACTCGCGGGCGCAAATTCGACGCGTCGAGAGGGTTCGTGCAAGAATTTCGACGCCTTCGAGTGTGCATCGGTGCCGGGAACGAACCAGCCGAGTGAAGGGGCATGGGCGGTCGGGGGGACACGGAGCGGCGAAATCACGTTTCCGGAACGGCGGCTAGACGCGTTCGACGATTTCCGAATGTTTCCCCGGAAATTCTCGCCTCGCTTCCTGGATTCGACACGCTTCCGTTGGTTTGTACATATCGTCGCGCCTCTCTTTGTCCGTCAGCCAGCGCGGCTGGATTTGCAAGCACCCTGCGATTCACGCTCGTTTACGCGTCTGATCGACGACCGATCGCGCTACTTTATTCTCCTCGTCTCTCCGCTGTTCGTCATTTTATTTTATCTTTACCTCGGGGGGAAAAAAAAGAAATTCCTGAAAACAGTCGATTTCACAGTGGACCCTTTAATTACGGAACGCGAGATGGATCGTCGGCGAGAGGAAAAAAGTATTTATTCGCAATTCCATCGCGACCGATAATGGATCCTCGACCCTCTTCGGGCGATACAGACAATACGGTCTTGCATTTATTACCAGCGATCAGTGTATGTAATCGTCGAGACACCACGTCGGCCGAATGCTTTTCATCGATAATTAATCGATGGAAAAAAGCGGTCTTGTTTGCGGCCGACCTACATTACTTCGCGATAATAACGCTCTTACGTGACTGCACCACGTTGTCGCTGGGCACGCGATCGTTCTTCGGACGTGTCACGATGAGAATGAAAATATTTGACTCATCTCCCTTTCGTTGCAATCAATGGTCAGACAGTATCGTCCAGGTCTTACTCTTTACGGGGTGTATTTTAAATTAAGGGATAACGAGACTGCGAATTTTATATGTTTATAAGAGATCTGTCAAAAATATATGGAAGCACTGTAATAACGCATAATAATCTAGTAAGCTCTCTAATCTCTCTGTATAAAAATCTAGGAAATGTTACGAGTGTTTATTTGTAATGTTTAAATGAAAATGTCATTCAAGACACACTTTTTAAACTGATACCATTAATATTCTATTTTCTACTGGAATTGGACGAGAATTAAATTTTTTGTCGAAGTATCTTTGGAACGAATATGAACCTATGAGAAAAATAAGATTGGGAACATAATGGATACCAGAAAGTGCAGTATTCTAAAATCGACGGAACGCACCAGCTACTATAATAACAGATACTGGTTATCTNCTGTAATAACGCATAATAATCTAGTAAGCTCTCTAATCTCTCTGTATAAAAATCTAGGAAATGTTACTTTGACTATGTTACTATCTTTGGAACGAATATGAACCTATGAGAAAAATAAGATTGGGAACATAATGGATACCAGAAAGCGAAAATCGAACACGCACGGTTTGTTTGCTTGTCGTTAGCACGAGCATACTTTTCGGTGTAACGTTCCGGGGCTACGCGATGCGAAGCGCGCGCCTAAACGCCGATCGATAAGTGTTTGGTTAAATTCGGACGTGGAACGCGAACCGTGTACATATTAACTTGCTATCGGTTTATCGCTTAACTTGCTCTTCCAAGGGTTCCGAATTGCACGTCTTGCCGGTGTTGATCGTCTTGATCATTTTCAGTGCTTTGAGCTGCTTGAATCAATTGATTAACTCAAGAGATGTTTAATCATTGAGAAAACTTTCAATTTTGCCTATTTTTTTTTCTATTTACTTCATTGTTCAAACTATTCGAAGTAATCGGAATTTTCGAGAATCACAATACTTCGAATCTTGAAGAACTGAGTTCGGGTTCGAACGGCTACTTGCAATTCAACTTGACATCGATTTTTCTGGGAGGACTCTTTGGCAGGCATTGTTTAAACAGGGCGCTCGTATTAGTCGTATTATAAAGTGGAGGAGCCGTGTAAACACGGCGTAGAGACGAGCCAAATAACCGGACCGGGACAGCGGGTTCCGGTTTTTAGGGTTAATAAGCGAGCGATAGAGGCGAGGTCGCGCGGGGTGACGCTAATTAGTCGTGCAGCAGCGGGTCGCGCAAAATTTGCCGGGAGAAATCTGAATGAACGTGCCTTGAATCGTGCTATGCGGTTAATACAAATGTGTATTACCGAGCAAATAAATAAATATTTGGTCATGAGCGGAGCAACTCAAATATGTTCAAGCAATGTCAGCAGCATCTCTGTCGACGCTCTTTCTCCCTCTACGTCCTCTTCTTCCTCCGACGCCTGTGCGCACACGCGCCCACCTAGCCCGCGTGCGCCTACACAAAATACCGTATGAGACTCAAAAATTAGTACACGTCGTTTAATACCATCGATCTTTATCTCTTTCTAATCATCCTTCTTCATGTCTCCACTCTATCGTTTATTTTTACTCTTGCGATATTGGCTTTCAATCCTAAAATTTCCCTGTACCATTTTTTTAGACAGATAAAATTTCTCGAACATCAGTATATCTCATGTGTTCCTTTTTCACCTTCCTTATTTTTTCACTTAATACTATTGTTCATCTTTAACTCGATATTTGTACTTTTATTATTGAATTTTACTGAATTAACGCATAAACGCATAAAGCCTCTCGTTACCCTTCCTACTACATTTTCTCCGTTACCCAATATCTACTCTTCTCGCTTAACCTTTGTGCTCTTCGATTCCGGCTACTGTTTCCCTCCGCGCTAATAATTACCTTCCTATTCTACTTCTACTTTCTTCGCTTCTACTGTTTGCGCGGTTCTCGCGTGTGCGACCTGCCATTATACCGCCGTTATACCCGGCAGTCGTGCACACAGTGGAACGAGAGTAAGTACGCTTATCCGCATCCACGTAGGACGGCAGGCGATAGCGTTCGGGTACAATATGTACTCAGTCTACCCCACGGTTGACTCTTGGTATTTGATTCTTGAATCATTTTGTGTACGAGAGGAGCGGTTAATCGTAGGTTAAATATTTTGGCCGATCGGACCGTGTCCCAACGCTTGCGAATGGACACGCGCGATTGCGCCAACCTCTTCGCGCCCAGAATGTTTCCTATAACCGAACAATCAATCAAGGCTTGTGCTCGATCGATATTTTAGGGACGTATTGTATACAACAATTTATGGATTTTCCTTTATACAGAATTAAATATTTATGTGATATCAATTTTAAACATACTCTCTCTCTCTCTCTCTCTATCTCTCCCTCTCTCTCTATCCTATAGAAATGATACACTTTGCTTCTTCACATTGCTACGCATTAAATAAAGTAACACTATTTGTAAATTTAAGTACCTCATCCTTACAACCCGCGGTTTAATTATTACGATAACACTTATTGTTAATATTTAATAATTGTTCTATCTTAAAGTGCAGTCTGTTTGCTGATCGTGAATATAATCCCTTGTTGCGATTAGTTAATCGTCTTTGGTACGAGTACGAACGTTTATTGTGGCTAGATATCGCGTTCACAAAAATGTATATTTAATTGTTTGACCAAATGATTATATAACCGCTTATGCTTGTAATTTTTTCTCCTCCCGTAAAATGTATGAGTTTAAAATTAGTCCGAAACTAATCGAGCCTCGCCGTTTGTACTTTTTAAATAACGTCGAGTGTTTGGCGGTATTTGATGATTTTTAGGATTATCTTCGAATCGTGTCCCCCCCTCCTTCCCCTCGTTTTTAACGCGAGTGTCAATACTCGTTCCTTATTGACACTTTAAACTCGATCTTAAACGTTTAAATATTTAATCGCACACTTGACGCGTTATAATATTTGTTGCCCGTTTAATTGCATGTTCCCTACTTTCCGCTGAAATCCTATTTGTTTTTAAATATTTGTAATTTGCTGGTACGCCGCTTGATACCGGGACGATTAGTTTTCGGTTGCAAAGAAGAGCACCTGTCGACAGTCCATCTGTCCTCGAATATGAAAAAATAATACGGTCATTTTGATTTTTAATCATTAGTCAATAGTGACATTAAATTTAAAAGTAAGGTGCGTGAAAATCTCGATGCTATGACAAATTAAGGTTGTATGAGCCATTGCACGTTTTTAACCATGTTTCTACCAAAGATGACGCTTAAAAAGACATTTATAAAGACGACGTTTTCTACCAAAGATACCCTTTTGACATTTTTGCTTAAAAATATTATTAATCATTTTTTTTTCAATTAAATATCTGGCTTTTTCCACGATAATTGTGAAATTCAATTAATTAAATTTGAGAAGATATCTAATCATCGCTGAGAAGAAAAGTGGCATTTTAGCGAAGTACAATGTGCTATTATTAGTTCCGCGGTTGACGAAAGCCGTAGGTATCATCAGCGAGGTATTAAGTTGTAATTCGTTCGCACGAAACGGACGGAATCGTGCGCTGAGGTCGCAATAAAATTCAACTTGTCCCTGGATTCTACGTACAAACACGCATGATACCCGCGCGGTTATACCTCTACCTCTAAATGTACCAGCTTTGCCGGCGGTATCTATCCAATCTTCAACTCGTATCCCACCCCATAAATACATTGGCTGATAACGTACGTTCCGGCGTGCCGATAAGATACACGACGCCGAGAAGAAGCGTTCGTGCGACTCGCCGGAAAAAATAAGAGCGGAGGAAAAAATGAGAAATATCATTTCGCGATAGGATCGTGAATACCGTATAGATACGGCGAGGTACGAACATTATACCATAATTATTAGGTTTCATATGCTCTCAATGTAATATGTAAAATAATATGAAAACGGTAAACGTTTTATTTTCTACCTGACCAACACGCAAGTTCGTATCATAGTAGATCACTTTGTAAAATATGTACTTTAAGTATTCTCTATTTCAATTATCGTCACGAGAAATAATTTTGTATACGGCGTATCAATTCTCATGTCACTCTAATTCGACATTTTAAGCAATAGAGTTCAATTTGCATTAATCCTTATTTGATTTTTATGAGAGTTGAGTCCCAGACAGGATAACAAGTAAAATAAAATTAAAGAATGGAATGATTCATGAAATAGTACAGCAGATTTCCTTCTGAAACATCATAATACAATTATTTAGGGATCATTTATACTTATTTCCTAAAGAAGGTTTACATTTGATAAGATTTAAAGCAATAAATTCTCGATCACCGGGTAGGTGATTTACAGGCCGACGGTGTCTATAAATCGGATTCAGGGAATATTCGGTATTAAACGAGTAATTTGACGTGCGTCGCGTTTTTCCACGACTACCGGCGGCGCACTCGGGGAATTATGGACGCGAACAATGACGCGGTGAGCGCGTGACTGTAATTAAGTTCCTCGTGATTAATAGCGCCGGGCAGCCGGGGCTCGTTCGCTCGGCTGCTGCATTAATTTACAACTCTGTTTAAGGCCGGGGCGCATCAGGAGAGTGCCGGTTATACCTACCTACCTACCTACCTACCTACCTACCTACTACATCGGAGTCCGCCATAATTTTCCGTCGAGCCATGCCGCTGTTTACACACCCTGATAAACTATATACATATACACACTTTTTGCCCCGGTCCCGGTCCCGGCCGCCGCCGCGGTCGCGTTGCTTATCGTACCCTATGTAATCGCGTTCGACGATTTTCCGACGCTATCGATCCCGGACAACGATCTCCTACAAGGGTTGAACCCATGCGAGGTGCAACGTTTGAGGATGTCACGCGTATTACACGGGTGTAAAACACGAGACGAGATTGTATAAGCCGAAGATCTCTGGCAAAAATGTAAGAAATGTGATAAAGGGTTGCAATATTTGAACCGATGAATTTTTAGATAAAATAATATTAATAACATATTTTATTGGTATATGATATTATTTAATTTTTTTAAATCATAACTTTTCAAGCTGTAATTTCTAATATTTATACATGTGATCTTTGGCTTCGAATTTCTTCTTATAGACTGTATTCTATACTTTGTTTTCTAAATGTTATATAAAAATGAATGTGCGAAGTGCTTGATGCTCCCTGAAACTCTAAATGAATGATTGTACGAATTAATGAGTATTCTTATCGGTTCGGTAATGGGCACCGATATCCGGAAGGAACGACGTCCGGCAACGAGGAAGAAAGAATCGTTTTACCCGGTGCTCGTAATCGGATTTCTACGAAGGCTGCAACACCGACGAACTGCTTAATTAATTGTATCAACCGGCGCGGGGCCAACGAGGTGGACACGATTTGACTAACGAGGAGGCAAATTCTTAAATGAACGAACATCTCGTTCCCCTTCCTCGTTCGTTCGAGTTTCTTTTTATCACCTCCTGTTCGTTTCTTTTTTCTTCCCCCTAGAGAAGCTCACTCGTCTCGTCTTCTTAATCGTCGATTATGTCTCGACGCGCTCGTTATCAAATCTGAACATCTTCAAGTTACATTTCCCGTAAAATAATTGATCTCTCCTAAGAGTGTAATAAAAAATTTTAAATTAGAATTGACACCGAGATTTCAGATATATTAATCTTCGCAGTTGAGATATCAGTATCGATATTGAGAATTGCACGAGGTTAAAGTAAAACACAATTTCAAGGAAAAATCGCACCTCAGCGATTACGACCAACCAGGGATCTCCGTGTGTGCAGTATTTCTGAGAAAAACAGAGTTATCTCCCCCTCAGAAAATCTTACGTTATCTTTCGCGCGATCCAGAACCGACGATATTTAGCGGGAATGAAAAATGCGGAATGTCGATGCGACAGAGGAAATGGTTTGGTAGAAACGATTCGGTAAGGGTAAACGATTCGATCGAGAGATTCTTTTGTCGGCATTGAAGACGTACGCGATCTCGAAGCTGCTGGCATTGTTCCGATGCGGGACAAATTGTTAATTTTGCAGTGTGTTCCGCTCGGCCGTTCGCTCGCAGTAAGAATCGCAACTATGTGTGCCCGATAAATTAGAACGAATCTCTGGCCGTAATTAAAAGGAACTTGTATCACTTTATTCAATCATTAAGTATTTTATATTATTCACAAATATTAAGAAAAGTCCTTTAATGAAGTGCCTATACTTGTATATGAAATTATGTATTTATTTATTTATTCATTTATTTCAAGAATTTATAAGAATTCCTTACACACTAAGGATAAATGTAAAAAGAAGAGCAGTAGATCAGAAAAAATATATGCAACATAATTATGGAATAATTACGTAAGAAAGATTATTCTTATTATCAATCGATCTTTTTACACAAAGGAATTCAATATATATTTCTTCAACATTTGCAATTCGAGAAGAAGCAGCGATTACGCGCAATCGTGTAACCGCGAACGACGATTTCGTTCGATTCTATTTTCAATCGGCGAACGAAGGCAGAGTTCGCGAGATCGAGAGGGCAGGCAATTACACGGACCCGCGATCGATTCCCCGGGCGGGTAATGAATTTTTTACGACGCAGAGAAGATCCGATCGTTCGGTACGCGGACGCGACCGAGGCCCGTGTCCGATCGGGCAAGGCATCGGCCCGAATTGAAACGTGCACACGTGAACCGAGCCGCACGCCATTGCCAAGCGAGATACAAGGAAGAATGCGTATCGATTCGGTTCTCGCGATTTACGTTCATCTGTAACCGGAATTTTATTATACTTATGAGAGGAAAAAACCTGAAATCGATTACAGTTTCCACGTTTGCCTCGAAAACTATTAAACGAGGGAGACGCGAAGATTGCTATTGGAGCCTCTAGCGTCGATACCATTCTTATAATTAATTACGAGCCACGAACGATTACTACTACCAATAATAATAACAACGAATTGAACATTACCGGTTCTGCTATTTCCTACTACGATTCTACTTATTTTTGCACCTAATAAAAGAGACGAGATTTTCTCTCGGGTAGTGTGCATTTAACAGAGGTGTCCTTGTTTGAAATTGCGATGTCCTGCGGAGGTGGTCGAGTGCAAGGCGAGAGCAAAGGGTGGATCGTTTGCCTGGCGCTGACTTTTTCAGTCTCAGTGTCAACCCTCCCGGTTGTTTCGCTTGTGCAACTCGTCCAATTCGTTGTACACATTGTCGATCAAGCTACACACCTTTTTCTGTCGCCCTTCGCCCGTGGAAAAACTTGCTTAACTCCAGGTAAACGTGGCTGAATGTAGGTCGTGACCAAATTTCTCTTTCACGGTTCAACTCAATTTAACGTAGTTTAGATAAAAGTTAAAGGGCTACCGTCTGTATTGTCTTACAATTAATTCGTTATTATTAAGGGCTAATGTTTATATTATTCTAGCATTAATTTATTATTATTAACGTTAATGACTACGTACAATTACGAACCATCTGAACTTAATAGATTTATTTAAACGCCCTAATAGTCAACATAATTATAGCGCATATTCATTCTCAATGAAACAAGTAATTAATTATTATCCATACGAAAATTTGCTACGGCTAAATTCATTAAAAATTCTCATGATGAAATTCGCGCGGTGTAAAGACAAATTTATCAATTAATTTATCACATTATTACAAACTAAATTAATTCAATGTGTAATAAAATTCGGAAGTAAAAATGTAAAAATATTTTTTAAGTTATTCAAGTGCAATGCTATAATATCTCAAAGCAAGAAATATGTGACTTAAATCACTTTTCATAATTATAAGTAAAAATCTGTAATTCTATAATATCTATTAGGTTTCAATTAATTTCGATTTCACAAATACATTGAATTATAAAATTCGCTGGCCAACTAATTCTATCTGTCCCTTAATCTTGATATTTATAAATCGCACGAAGGGAAATTCGTCCCGCGGGCTAATGAAACGTTTTTTACGCGCGACGGTTATCGAGTTGATTTGGACGCAGGTTAATTGCGATAACCTGTCTCGGTTAGGCGACGGGAGGGATGGTGACATATGCTCAGGCAAGGGTTAAATAATCCGGCCGTGACTCGTCGACGCTTTCGTGCGGCTCGTAAAAACGCTTGACACGCTACGCCCACGCGATTCGCACGCACTCGATCCTACCATCTGTCCAGTTTTCCGCGATTCGCGAATTCACCAAGAATTGTAGCGTTACCAATATTTCGAGTCGCGTGAACAGTATTCAACAGCACCATATCTAATTAATTGCCTCACGATTTAAATAGTGCAAGCTTGACATCATACAAGTAAATCACAAATGTCAAGTTACAAAAGCCAGTGTTCCCCGAATAATGAGATCACCTATAGGAAAATTGAAAGAATAATTTTGTATAAGAACTCCAGGACATAGTTGATACAACGAAGTGAAGTATTTTAGATAGTTAGAGAATGTCTAGTTACTAACAAGATATTTCTATATGAAAGGGTTAAAGCAAGCAACCGATTCAAATTTATTATTGTGTCATAGATCTAGTCTCGCGCTTCCTTCCACTCAGTGATTTTTTTGTTGTTATAAAATTGCGAAATTACTGTTCGGCTCGTTGCTCGATTGGCCGAGTATAAGTCGATATACGAGTCGATAAGAACGCGTGTTCCCGTCGACGTAAACGCGTCGGTTCGGTAAACGTTCGAAGGGGCAGAAAATCCCGTGGCCCGGCCGGGCTGCACGCAAGTTTCAGTGCTTTCGAGCAGTTATGGAGGGCGCATGCCTGCATATTTCATGAGCAAACAGACTTTCAACCCCCCGTGGCATGCGCCTGCAACCGTCCGCCTCGCCTCTCGCCTTGCGTCTCGCTCGCGTTTCCTTCCCTTTACGCTCCCGCACTCACCCGGGTTCGTCGAGACCAGCCCGAGCACCGACCGAGTCTGAGGCGCCCCGCTTCGAAAAGACTTCGTAGGAGGAAAGCGCGCCGGGGGCCGAATTATTAACGAACTTCCGCCTGGTCAACGTTCGGTCCTCCGCCCCCGCCTATTTTTCCCCAGCGATACCGTTTGATCGAGCCATTAATTATCGCGGAATCGTGCCCGCGAATCGGGGCCGAAGTTTGCCGTGGAACAGATTTTTCTCGTTTTTTTTTGTTTTACATCGCCGAATGAAATTTGACTTTTAATTAATTAGCTATATTAATTGGCATTCTCTCGATATTCGTTGATATTATTAGAATAAAACTTGAACGAACTAACTGGTATCGTACGTCTGACGATGGCGAAGAACTTTCCGTCGCGGCAGACGCAAAAAATCGACTGTTTGCTCACCGTTGTTTTTCATCAACGACGATGCGACGCATTATCGTGTCTTAATCGGGACGGTGGATGCCCGATAATAACGCAACGATTATTTACTCTGTCTATCATCCTTCTTCTCACGTGTTTCAAAATAAGAAAATTTCTTTTATGACAGATCGCGCTTTTAGATGATATTTGCAGAGAAGTAAGATTTATAAAATAGGAAGTGGCTTTTACATGCTTTTCCTACTTCAAAATTTAATCAATAAATTAAAAAATATCATTTAATTCAAACTTAGAAATTATTTCAACATCTAATAATACATATAATCAGATATAAGTTTGACTCGATCACTCGATTTCCTTCTCTCATCCCATGAGGGACACGCAATATACTCAGAATGAATGGCCCCACGACAAATTACCAGCTAAACCGTTTTATCCATCCATCCGCGAGTTTCTCATACGATCTGAGATCCCACGTGGTCCACGTGCGCGAGGCCACGACGGCGGAACGTCGTTCAGGCACGAACTCAAACGAGTGGGAGGCAGGTTAACCCCCTGGATCGGGGGCAGACGAATATCTAGGCTGGCTGGCCGAGTGTTTTGACAGGGGGATGCGTTCGCGGTGGCCACGTGGCGGGGTGGTGTTTGTAAAACATCGCCGGTTCCTTTATCGCGGCGATATTAACCAGCAGCCGTGCCACGCGACCGGGCATTGTTCGCATTGTTGCGGCTCGAGAGACCCGGCAGTGAGAAAGAGAGCAACGGGCACGGTATTGTTATCACGGTGAGACGCGATGCCGTGATTTTGCCCCCGCCTCCCCGATCTCGATAATCTAATTGAAATTAATTCCCTTTCACCGTGGAGACGCGTGAGTGCGAGCAGGAAAAGAAATGTACAGAGTGATTAACAGGCTTCTTCTGTATGTGAGCTTATCACAGAGAAAGACGTTGAGATAAAAAAGTTACATTCGTTGGTCTCCATAAATTTAGTAGTCTACTACTCTCTCGTACAAATTTTGGATAATATTCTAGAAAATTGTATTACGCTCCTGATAAAAATCTTCCGATCAGTACACGCGTCGCATTATTTCTGAGCCGAGGGTTGCGCGAATTTCTCGGTAGAAAACCGCTCCTCGGCCTGATTAATCGATGCTGGCACGGTTTCCCACGGCCGAGACCGGGGGCATCTATTTAAAAAGCAATCGCCTTCGAGCGTCGGAGAAGTAATCGCGACGCCGGTACTAGCCGATGTAAACTACCTCTCGATGATACTTCTAAGTCCATCGACGTCGAACCAATTCCCCGAAGCGACGGACACGTCCCCTGCGTTACTCCCGCAATTTCCCATGCACCGTGCTAGCTCTCATACGTTTGCCTCCATCCACGCATCTATTACGTGCGAAATCGAACCTGAGACTCTCGAGAATCGTTGTCCTCGATTAAATGCTAATTTCCTTTCAGATCAAGAAGATATTTATGAAATATTTATTACTATTATATCATTTGTTTGATTGAAACGTGTCTTAATATTTCGACTTTTAACATGTTCGTCGAATCTTTATTCGATCTCGATGGGGTGAAGGCAAGTAGTCGGGTGCAAATGGTGAATGTACGGGCGAAGTTTTACTTGTCGACTCGATTATGACAGGACGCGTTGGGATGCGGCGAGGAGCAGGCCGGACGAGGTTCTAGTTGACAGAACAAACAGGTGACGGTTCCAGCGATCGTAAGACTGGTAAACATATATGCTGGCTCGCCGCAACGCGTTACCAGGCAAACAGACAGCATCAAAATGCATTAGCCGATTCTGATAATTCCGATTTACGATGCGCTTATGGCCGCTAATTGTCTGATTTATCGGCGATGTCGCGCGGTAATGCGATTAACGAGCGTCCACGGATTCGTTTCGACCATGTTACGCCACGATATATCGATCACCGATCTAACAACCGATTGATCTATGCGTGGATCTTGCCGCCCATCTCTTATTACTATTAAGATAACAATGCAATCACTTATCCTTAGAATATACATTCGAAACCAATGTTTCCTAATGCAAAAAAAATTTTGCCTCATTACATTTCCTTGCAATATGCACAAATAATTTTCTATGAAAAAAATTATGTCTATGTTGCGTATAGGATACAAGTATTGGTAATAATTTTCCCTTTCTTTATCATTTGGTATTAAAAACTCATTAACCCATAGCATTGGATTTATTTAAAAATTGTTTATTTTAAATTGTTCTATCATTTCTAACATAACATGCAATTGCAAGGGATCAGGTTAGATTCTAAATTGAGTCGAATGGGATAGGAGTGACACATGAAATAGTTACAGGAACGTAATTGCATGAGGAGGTGACGAACGTGTGATCTCCCGCGGGAAAGACACTTGTAATCTGAGGAAACGAAAGGAATCATCGACTCGGCAAGTGTCAAATATTTTATTCCTGAAAGTGTATAGAGTCTTCGTATTTATACATTCCGCCGATGTATATTTTGTACATATTTACACT